>APFE030699908.1:0-25172 GCA_000404065.3 Pinus taeda | reverse complement strand
GGCACATTTGGCACATTTACCTCCGGTGTAGAATCACTGTCATACTCCTGCTCATAGACTGACTCGGTCTCTGACATGTCTTTGAAAACAAGATAGCTGGAATATATATGCTGATGTATAATTGTGTGCACAATTGACTGTAAACTATTCTTTTGCTCCAAAAATGCTGTGACCAAGGGGACACAAATTCACATGGGAATATTAGGAAAGGGAAAACATTAGGGAATTAGGGAATTTGGAAATAAAAAACAAGGGAATTAGGGAAGGGAAGGGAAATGAATATCTTGGATTTTAGGGTTTTGGGATGTTAGGTAGGGATAATGTGTTTTGTGGTAGAGGTGAGGGACTAGGATTTGAGGGATTATAGTGTAGGATTTATGAGGGAATTATTGGGGAAAAATGATGGTGAATTTGGGAATGGGAAACAAAGGGAAATGGGAAAAAATGATAACCTTGGTTACACTCTGTTTTTGAAACCCTACAACAATTTTTTTGCATTCAAACCCTACAACAATTTCATTGACAAAGGAGGGCTTTCCACTTGGATTTCTAAGGCAAACATATGATGAATCCATTACATTAACCGTTCAAAAACCAAGCACAAGTCATGGATATGAGCCTACTTGCAAATTTGTGCGGAGAGGAGGCAATTTGGTGCGTTCCCAAACAAATTTCGGGCTAAAACCCCAGTGCGCCGCACACTTCACCCAATGCGCCACGCGCCTCTAATGCGCCGTGCGTGTGTATTTTTACACTGCATTTTTGAGCCTGATGCGCCGCGCGCCCCTGAAACTGCTCCAACTTCCTCACAAACTCACAATTTCGCTTTGGAATGGTGTTCTTCACTCTTGGCATGTGGAATGAGTTGAAAATGATGTGAAATATCTTTATAAAGACTCCCTTTTGATTTTTGCTTGGTCCATAACCCATTTTGTTATGTTTTGTCGTTAACACTTTTTCAGGATTAATAGACTTCTGACCTTTTTGGTTTCCTCCTTAAATTTGGTTGAAATAACGATTTTCTTTGACAATTTTTGCAGGGATAGCTGTGATATGATCTGGCAAAGGAGACCAAGGCTGCGCTTGGACGATTCAAGAACTGAAATTTTGAAATTTTTTTACAAAAAATGAGATGACGACTTATCTTCAAAACAGAGTTTTGAATAGAAGTCCTAATTTATCTATATAATGATGAAAATTATTGAGGTAACCATCTATTGAGGACGTCCCTCTGGCCTACTGGTCTTCTTAGACTTTGCAAAACAAAATTGACTCAACCCTAGACCTAATGACCGAGAACTCTTGTCATGACCTAGAAATTTGAAACAGGACTGTAAATGATCTTTCAAGACTTTTTTTTATGAATAGACCTGAACCAGCAGTGCCAAGCACGAGGGGAATGAGTGACACAAACCATTCCGTCAGACTTATGGCATGCCTAACGAAATGCAATTGATCGAAACTGATGGGACACCTAAACATGAAATGCAAAAAAGAGCTTTGATCTCTGATGAAGGGATAACTAGACCGACTCTAACATAGTGGTTATTGATATAAACTATTATTTTGATTTATATTGGAAAATGGTTATTAATTTATAACTATTATTTATAATTTATGTATACATATATATAGAAATATTTTTATCTTAACTATATGTTTAATAATTAGATTTATTAGCCTTAAGGGTTAGTTCAATTTTTTGAATCCCTGTCATTAAAGCACCTTTGCTATTGAGAGGTTGTAGGTTCAATTCTCTTGACACTTTTGTGTCAGGCTTTGTGGTTGTGGTTGTGGTTGAGCATGATACACATATTATGATTTTTTGTTACAAAAATTGTTTGTAATTTTTTTAATACAAATAAATTTATAACATTCAAGTGTCATCGATGTCTTCAAATTGGACATTTACAATCCACATATCCTTTGGCAAAGAAATATCCCATGAAGAAAAAGAAACCAGAAAAAAGCCCAAGGGATGGCAATTTCCAACTCCACAACCTAACGAAGAAGCAGAAGACGAGAACTTGGGCACACCAATAATTGAGGAAAACCCAAACCCATGAGAAACTAAAATAAACGAAGGAATCAACCAAGAAGGAACCATGGTATCAATTTCACAAAATCTAAGTGTTGAAGGACACTCAAGCCAAGCAATGAACAATGGGAAGGAGATAGGTGGATTCAAATGTCCTTATACATCTGGGAGCTCAGACTCAGATAAAGAACAACCGAGGAAGACAAAAGAGAACCAATTTATCATTGTAACAATCTCTCATGATCAAGGAGGATGGCAAAAAGTAGGAACGAAGAAATGTAGAAAAGGGTGACTAAGCTTTTTTGCTTAGTCCCGACTTTATTTTTTCAGTTTTCTAGTTTCAATTTTATGAACACCAGTCGTTGACTAGAATCTGTCGTTTGGGACAATAACAGAATACACATTGTACATATATGCATGTAACTTTTTTATTATTAATAGAAAGTTACGATTTTTCCACAGAAAAAATACAAATAAAATTATAATATAGTAAATTGAATTGAATCGATTTATTATTTTTATTATTTTTTAATTAAGTGGACGTTATATTTTAATGTTACTATTTTTTGATTTAATGTTTCCTTTTACAACCACTACAATATCTCTTCCATACTCGAGTGTAAAACATCTCTCAACCCAACAATGAATTTATTAATAGTTTAACATATTATCTACAAGAATTAAATTTAAATGTTAAAACAATATTCCTTCAATATATATATATATATATATATATATATATATATATCCAATGTAGATGTTGTACATTTTCTATATTAGTAAAAAGGTTACATACATACACATTATATGCGGAGCACAACTCCAACACTAGTCTGCATATGTAGAAAAAACAAGTATACTTCCAACAGTTAATAATTAAATTATAGTGCCTATAAAAGCGATTATGAGGATTCTATAATATTACTCTTTGTATCTAATAAATAGAAAGAAAAATGCTGAGTAATGTTGTAGAAAACTACTAAACATCCCAACTGAAAGAAACAAAAAATAACTAACATTTAATCAATTCCTTTTAGTAGATTTAGGGAAGCAATTTCGAAGACAAAAAATCAAAGTCGATTGAAATGTTTAAAGCTTGGACTTGTCTAAGAGAAACTAATATCATAGGAAAAGAGGAATTCTTCCTATTTTTTTCAAAATTGTACCCTAGCATTCTTCAAAAAATATGTATCCTTCTTTCGTAGAGAGAGCCATCTTTGATAAGTTATCCACGTGAGTGTTCCATTCCATGTGTATGTGTTGAAAAGAGAGATATTGAAATTTTGTCTTCATGTCATGTCCTTCCAGTATGGCAAATTTAATACCTTCTAGATGCCCCACACAAGAAAGAATAGTAGGCTTTTAAAGTTTCCCATATTTTGATCCCACTAGTTGAGACATGATTCAAAACAAGAGATTGATCTAGTGACTTGAACCCTGATAATCGTTAATGCCTCTTTCCATAAGACCTTAGTAAAGGAGAAATGAAGAAAGAGGTGATCCATAATTTTAGGCCCACTCATACACATACAACAAACATTTGGGCATGTTACCCACCAAAATAGGGTAACCCCATAGGAGAAATCTTCTCTTGGATTTGTCTTCAACCGACAACGAATAGCCCCTGACAACCACTAGTGTAGCTAATATATTGTGCCACTTGATCTTTGCTCCCTTAGCCAGTCATATGTCCCCTCGCCCATCTATCAAAATTGTATGTTTGAAGGTGGGCCATCCAATCCTAAAGGTACACTTTTCATTGTGGAATCAGGTGCGTATGCTTGTTTTTCCTTTGGAACATTGGGCTTGGATTATTGGGTGACTTGGAAGAAAAAAATGGTTTTAACTATAGTCTTTTTCCCTCACATTTATTGAGGGGTTAACCCTCAATCCTAGACTCGTGGGATCTCCCCTATTGGCTTCTAGCTTTAGGAAAGGCACTACTTGGGAAACCCCAATTTTCATAGAGCGGTCTTGTTTTCCCATTTCACATTTTGCACTCCCCTCCACACATTACAAACCCTATTTCATCATCTTCCCTCTCTGGGTCCACAAGGCACTGATACACACCCCTACCCTTTTCCACATGTTTTGGTTGAGCCTGGAAACGTTGCCCTAGAGGTTGATGTAACTAAAAAAAAATTAAAATTGTATCATGGGCACAAGAAAGAAACAAAAGAAAAGAATATTATAAAATGCAAAATATGGCTGAGACATTATATTAACACATGGGAAAAATCCAAACATGAGCTCTACCCCTTCATTATGGCCATCACCCTAGTTCCTCTGGCCCTACGAGTGCCCCGACATCATTAAGGAACCATGCACATCCCAACCACTAGTGGGCGATAAACTGCTCCACCTTAAGGGGGTAATAACTACTTATATCATACACAACATGCTCTCATCTCGTGGACCTTTGAGTAGTAATATGAAGAAAAAAAAAGAAAAGATAAAAGGAAAATGAAGACGAGTGGAAAAACAAAGGACAGGGTAACTCATGTATCCACAATTTCTCCTTCCTATATCTATGCACCTAAATATGTGAACATCCCTCATCATTACCATCCTTGAACCCACAACATTTGGCTTTAAGAACCTTGTGTCCCTGGCCATCTCATTAGGATTCACATGACCCCTATCAATTGAAGGATGTACCTTGGGCCTATCTTTCCCTTTAAGGGTGGGGATGCCTAATACGGTTGTTTATTAGCCACTCATACCTAGGGATGTAAAACCATTACAAGCTTAAAGCCTTAAATTTAGAAGGGAATCCCATTATGAATTCTCAATGTGGCCTTGATTAACAAGCTTGGATCACTTAGATTCACTAATGAATTATTGTACTTTATGGTGAGGAAGCGCATTGGATCCTATATGTAATTGACAGGTGGTTTCATCATGGGATGGGCAACATAACTGGGGCCCAAGCCCACCAAAGGATCATATTGACACTGGGCTTAATGGATGTGTTAGGATCCATGGGACTCCATCATGTGTTAAGGCATCATTTCATGTCATGGGCACCCTCAACACCTTCAATAGTTTGTTCATTTCCCCACATTATTTGCGAGATGATGCACTTGGACCAACATGCCCCATTACAAGCTTAAAGCCCTAAATTTTGAAAGGAATCCCATTATGAAGTTTCAGTGTGCCCTTGATTAACAAGCTTGGTTCACTTAGATGCATTAATGAATTATTGTACCTGATCATGAGGAAGCGCATTACATCATATATGTAATTGGCAGGTGGTTTCATCATGGACAGGGTAACTTAACAGGGGCCCAAGCCCACCAAATGATCATATTAACATTGGGCCTAGGGGATGCATTGAGAGTCATGGGGCTCCATCACGTGTTAGGGAATAATTTCATGTCATCAACACCCTCAACCCCTTCAAGAATTTGTTCATTACTCCACATTATTCATGAGATGATGCACTTGGACCAGCATGCCCCAGTTATCTTAGAATGCTTGTGGAAATTGATCCAAAGCCCAGAGGAGGTTTGTCTCACCCTTGAGACATGAGAGGGTAGGCTCCATCTTCAAAGACCTCATTTGGAATATTGTACATGCTTATATTTCATCATGAGACCCATGAGACCAACATTTGTGCCCCAAACCCATTATGGGGCACCACATGATTATGTGCATGGAAAATTAGGGGTATTCTGAAATTAGATATGAAGGTTTCATGAAATGTTTTGCTAGTTAATTTATGTCTTTTAGGAAATGGATCATGATTTAAAAAGCACACAAACTAAAGTCAATTTTGCAGATTTTTAATAGTTATAATCAACAATAAGCAACATCAAAACACAACAAATTGTTGACAGAGTTCACCCCTCCTGGGCTACGTTTTCGAATCCAGCTTCCAATGGTGGCCCTTTTTATTATATGCTTAAATGTTCAAATACATTGACATACAATTCTCAACTTACAAAAATAACATTGCCATTGTGCCTATAATGCCCAAAAACCCTTATATAGGCTATTCTTGGGCTCAAAAAGGCTGAAAAATGGCCAAGATAGACCTCCTTCTTCAATCTACCTATAAAAGCCTCTACAAAATTGGAACCAAAATGGTTAACTGGTATATTGGTTCAGCGCTCAGGTGAAATCATGGAGGTCTCAGGTTCGATTCCCATTCTCCAGTGGGTTTGGCGCTTAATTTTATTTATTTTATTTTTTTCGTGGTTCTTAAGCCCCTTCCAAACCCTATGTTCCCGGTCATGCGGTCCCATATGGCCTGTGCGTGAGTGTGGGTAAGGTTCCATGCACCCACAACCTCTACATATCTACTGATGGTTGCATCTCTTAACATAATTGCGAGCTAGCGCTTAACTTCCGTACCCTTCTCCTACACCCCCACCATAACCTCTGCTTGTGGTCACCGCAACCGTAATGAAACCTAGGTCTTGGGCATGGTGCTACGCACCCTGACCTTATCAACATTTTTTCGTTAGTCACAAGACTTGGCATATTTCTTGGTTCTGGGTCAGTCAAGTGTGCATGCCGGCCCGACCCTCCCCCAACAAAGGAACCATATGTCCTTAAATATAAATGCACCATTGGTGTTTCACAAGAACTACACTTTGTCTAATGTTGCGACGACGGATTACTCGGAATGAGGCTAGGAGTTTGAATCTATGGAGTTTTTTTGGTCCGTTAAACAAAATTTTGGCCTCATCCGGAGTGCCATGTGGCACCCTGGGATTGGGCTACATGTCACTCCATGATTGGTCCATCCCAAAAATCCTTCAACCAATAATGTTGCGTGAAGTGTCCATGTACGACTGGTCCATGTGTCAAATTCTTATTGGCTTCCATACTACCTGGTTAGTAGATGATGTTAGGATGATTTCATCGTACGGACTACCATGTGGCATCAGTACACTACCCAGTCAACCCTGTAAGTGGGCATTTTTCGTTGTTTGCCAAAAACGTCAGAACACGATAACTTCCTCATACGATGTCGGATTGAGGTGATTCAAGCATTGTTGGAATCAAAATGATGAGATCTATGATTTGGCGCTAGTTTTTGGATATTTTAAGCCTTGTCATTTTTGAGCATTATCTTTTATCCCCTTGATCATTCCTCCCCATTGGAAGCTTTTGGACCACCACAAGTCTGTTTTTACTCAACAAATAAGTGAGGGTACAACTCCCTCACTTCCTCGATCTTTATCTACCTTGATTTTCTTGGATTGGTACCTCTAAGCCCCACATGAAGATACTCTGTATTGCCTCTGTGTGAAGTTCTTATTCTCCTGACAAGAATTGAGTCTTCTTGTAACTCATTTAAATATTCAAGAGAAAAATCTACTATAGATGGTGTTATCACCCCAAGAAACTCTCCTAGGTTATATCTCGGAGATGCTCGGGAACATTACAAAAACTCAACTTAATGTGGGAAATGGGTGAACGGAAGGAATGATGCTTGTTCAAGCCAGATAACCACTTCTACTATGCTTAACTCCAGACATGCGTGAATACCCCCAGACTACAAGGCTTTAGACCACCAACTACTCACAGTTTAAGGATTGAGTGAATACGGAGAATACTGACCACACCAGCAGATGCACAAGACCCTGTGATGGCTGGTTGCAACCAGTAAAGAACTCTGCAAATCTATTCCCTAATGCACAGACAGGATGATAGCTCTTTAGAACTAAGTAAAAAGAAACCTGAATAACACATTCACTAATACATACAAGATTTTAACATAGAGGTGGGATGACAGCCCCTCTAATGCTAAACATCAAGATTTCAAGAAAACTGCATAACAGGCACAGACTAGAACAGAGTAGAAATGGAAAGTGAGCAATTAACAGCAAAAGAAGCCTGTATTAGCTGAAAATGCCGACGAGACGCTGCAAGTATCAAAGCAGTCACAGTCTCCAGAAGTTGAACCTTACATCAAACAACAACCATCCACCCACCCCTCAGATTACATCTATTTTCTGGGTATATATAGAGTTTGATTACAAAGATATTCTGTTGTTCTATGTGTGGAGGGGTCATAATGGACCACCAACTACTTTAACTCTCTGATGGAGTCTCTGCTACAATCTACTTGCTTTAATGAATGAATTTGACGTTCTCTGGTGCTCTGTTGTCCTTCTCGAATATGTGGAGTGTTATATGGAAGGATTTCCATAACTGATAAATGCATTTATCTGCTCGAGGCTGGTCCTTTCCCTTCTCCGCCATCCTATTCATTGAATGTGGTGGTTGAAGATTAACTGCGCAGAGTGCTGAACACTGGCCACCTTCATCCTTCAGGTGCATGGTACAGGTCAAAGACACGAAAACTGCATGGGGGATGAATGGAGGACAGGGAATAAATATCAGCCATTGGATCATATAGATGGACGGCGGAGATCTATCGGCGGGAGACATTAGGAAGAAGCGGGAACAAACAATCCTGAGCCGTTGGATCTTGGGCGGATAGATCCAATGGTTATCGGGGGCGGAAGGTACACGGAGCTTAACGGCTGGGGAAAATAGTTTAAGTGGCGAGCGGTATTGATCACATCGCTTTGGAGCCTACGGCGGTAATCATACACAGGCTCGCGATCACACTTATCGCATGACGTGTGGCGGATGTGATGGGACGAAAACCACCTTTTCGCGAGTTAACGAGTGGACAGCTTATGGGCGCGGGAGGTGCGAATGTCGTTGGATGAAACAGATGGAAGGTGGAGATTGGTTTGCGGGAGATATGAGAGCGAACTCGGTGTGGGCCGTGGGATCTTGTCAGGACTGGTCGGATGGCAGAGGAGTAATTAGTGAGTCACTTTATCGGGTGCGACAAGAGTCATCTTGTCGGCGTTTTCCTTTGATAACTTTGGGCCTTTATGTTTGTCGATGTGCGATTGTGATCTGATCGCATCGACGAAAGTCAAGGGGGAAGCCTTTACACATATGGATGTGATTTTCCGATTGTGATTAGACCACGGACCCGGTAAGGAATTAACTGCTTTCACGAAAATGACAGTTGTGACGGAAAAGAGCTTATAGCGCTTTTTTTTTGCGAAGGCACGCGGTTATATGGGTTTGAGGGTTTTAATGCCCAGTTTTGGAGGAAAACAAGGGTGGCGGGGTTAAGAGAGTGTAAGGAGGATGAAGGAGAAGAAGAAAACAGGTTGTCGTGATCTCTCTTTTAGCATAAACACATGGCCAAGCTGGTATTTGGTTCTCCAAATGCTAAAGTATGTAGCAGAGCTAACACTGGCTCCTTTTGGGGATGAGATCCTCCCTGTGAGGTCTCAAGAACTTGCAGATCAATGCTTTTCCTATGAAAAACAAATTAGCAAAATTCCTAGTGTTCCTTTGGGCATGGAGTCTGACTGAACCTACACTAAAACTGATAAAATAAAATATTTACAACTTTAAGGCCAAAAGACCTTAAATCACATAAATTTTCAGAAAACGCCCATTAACTGGGCCATCAAAAACTGCTTCTCCTTCCATGCTTTTCAGCATGAAGGTATTGTTCCCTTGAATCTGAGAAATGATGAAGGGCCTTGTCCAGAAAGCATCAAACTTTCCATGGTTGCCTTTCTTTTCTTTCAGTGCATCCCACTTCAAAACCAAGTCTCCAACCTGAAGATTATCTGATCTTGTCTTCCTGTCAAAAGTATCCTTGATCTTCTTCTGATGTGCTACAGACCTTTCAATCAGCTGTTCTCTGATCTGGTGTACCTTTGCTAAATCAATGATCTTTTTTGCCATGTCTTCTTCCTCATTCTGTTCTTCTTGCAGGAACTTTGCCACAGGGAGAATCAACTGAATTGGGAACACAACCTCGGTGCCATATATTAGCTTGAATGGAGAATTCCCTGTGGATTTCTTAATGGTCACTCTATCAGCCCACAGTGCATATCTGAGCTTAGAATCCCAATTCTTTTTGTTGTCTTCCAACAACTTTTTTATTTCTTTTTCAATCAGAGGAAGGAGCAAAGGGTTTATTGGTCTCAGCTTCTGCTTGAAAGGTATGGTGTCTTTCTCTAAAGGGATTTTATGCGGAATGATCTTTTTTTCATATGTTTTCAGGTCACTATATTCCCAAGCAAAAACTTCAGCAAATTGCTTCATTAAATTGCAGTATTCAACATTTTGGTCAGCAGACAGATGAGTGGACAAATTTATGTATCTAGGCTGACCTGGATTCCCTATATCATGCTTACAGACTTTAGATTGATCTTCTTTTTGGGCAACCTTGTAAGGCACATCATTTTGGTCAAACAGTCTTTCTAGAGGAATTAGACCCTTAGGTATATGATTACTGGGAAGTTGGACAATTCTATCTTTGCCAATTTTATTTCTAAGCTGGAATTGGGGGCTTTCTTGCAAGGCTTCATTCTCTTGGTCAATTTGCATTTCAGAAAATTCATCAATGACTTGCAAGAATCTGTTCACTTCATCATCATCCTCAAAAAATTTCCAATGGTGGACGTTATCAGGCAAGGATGATCTGTACTTCATTTGGACTTCATAAACCAGTCTGGGAGGCATGGGAGGGATAAACATGCTAGCAGACACAGCAAGGGAATCAACAAGCTGATTTTTGGCTCTAGGGATGAATGAGATACAAAAACTATCAAAAAAATATTTGAGTCTCCATACCTCATCTCTGTATGCTTTCAGCCTTGGGTGCTTTGCTTGAAATGTTCTGTTTACTTGCTGAATAATCAGATTAGCATCTCCAAACACCTTTATGTTTCTGATTCCTCTGTCTTTAGCTGTGTTCAGGCCCAATATCAGAGCTTCATACTCTGCTATATTGTTGGTGACTTGGAAAACCAGCTTAAAAGACAGTTGTGTGCTTTCTTGTTTTGGAGATACCAGCACCACTCCTACTCCTGCAGTCTCCTTGGAACATGCTCCATCAAAGAACATCTCCCAAACTTGACTTCCTTGCTCTTCCTCGGCCTGAAATATTTGTTTCCTGAGTTGCCTTGAAGCCTTCTAGGATTCTTCTATTTGGAGAATGCACTCTCCAAAATCAGTGTCCACAGCATAAATAGGATGATTAGAAGGATTATTTTTGTCACTGATGATGTGTGCCAGTTGTGCTTCTCTATACAATCTCCTGCTTTCTCCTCCAAAAACTGGGACAGTGGCATAAGATAAATCATCCTGTAATGTCCCACCTAGTCTCTTAATCCATCCTCTTGACAACAACATGCCAAATTTGGGAGGGACATCTGCTACCACAATATCCATCATCATAATCTTCATGGGCAGCTGAGTTAGGGTAATGGCTAAATCTTTAATCAACCCTAGACATTTCACCTTTCTTGAATCAAATGAGAATAAATCATGATACGGTCTGGTGATGTCAAGACCTAACTCTTCCATGACAGCTTTTGGAATTAAGTTGTGGCTGGCCCCTGTATCTAGTAGGCAGTTATGGAGGATTTTATCATGAATAGTCAAGGAGACATAAAAAGATGGAGAATTATGATCAGCAGGTTCAGTCACTGGGCTAAGCCAACTGCAGGCCTATCATCTTGCAAATTGACAGAGTCAGTGGAGGTTTGTGTGGGTCTCAGCTCAAGAGCTTCAAGGATAGGCTCTCTAAACACTTCACTCTTTACCAACTCTACCAGAGGCACAAATATTTTTAAATTCTGAACTTCTGATTCAAAGCTAAAAGAGGGAGGTGACATGTTAGAACCTCTTACCTCTTGAATTGGTGCTTTTAGGATGATTGGATCAGCTGCTGTTCTTTTCTGTCTGGTATTCTATAGCTCTATTTGGGCAGCAGCTTTTTGGGTAGAGTTCTCCTTGGCATTATTTGCTTGTGACCTTAGATTATACCTTTGTTGTTCACCATTCTGCAGAACAGCCCCTCTGTCCCACTCTTGAATGGTCTGGTCCAACAGCAATGATTCTTCGTATGTAGCCAACGTAAAAAAGGAAACACTGCCTTTGTCTTCCATGCAATGAATTTCATCCTCTTCTTCAAATTGTTCCTCCTCCATGACTACATTTTGAAAAGGAGCTTTAACTTTCTGTTGTTCATTTGGTTCTTTACCCCTATGAATGATTTGCAACTATTCATTTGCTCTCTGAATGGATTTGGGTTTCTAGGAGCAAATGTGTTCTGCTGCCTTGTCTTTCCAGAGTTCTGTTCAACCTTCAGCTTAGATATCTCAGCAGCCAATGACTCTATCATTCTAGTCATTTTATCTAATTTAGGCTCGGAAGATGAGGTAGAGGAAGAAGAAGCCTCACCTCTTTGCCTCCTCCTATCAGCATGACTTCTGAGTTTTTCTGCAGCCATAATGTTAGATTCTACCTCTAGTGCCGCATCTTGCATTTTAGCTAGGGTAGCACATCTTCTTTCTCTCAACAACAAACAGAAATCAGAGTCAAAGGCACTGGCATAGGTGAGTTTGGCAGAGGTGGGGGTAGGCTTTACTTCAACTGGTATCTTACTATACATACGATTGAATCTTTTATTAAAATCAGGAAATGATTCCCCATTTTCCCTCCTCAGGTTACCAAACTCAGTATGGTAATACAGCAAGTCCTTTTTATCTCCCCAGTGCTTCAAAAATGCATCGTCTAATGCTTCAATATTAGTAATAGACCTAGGGGCCAGTTCTCTGAACCACTTTCTAGCCTCTCCATCAAGACTCTGGACAAAAACTCTCATCCACACATCATTTTTGCTTATATCTAAGTTATCAGCATAGCTATAAAAAGACTCAAGGTGCTCTTCAGCAGTTACTCCATCTGTACCAGTGAACTTAAGCATGTATTTTTGGTACTCTCCGGCAGGCATGGCATTCAAAGGGATAGGCAAGACTAAGGGCCCATACCTAGTAGCTATGATTCTTTCCATCTTCGTGGGTGCTTGCTGACCTGCCATGACTGGGGTAGGTGGAAGGATACTGGTAGATTGAATGGTGGGGAACAATGAAATGGATGACAGAGACAAGGGAATATGATGGACTGTATGGGAGACTTTCTTTGAACTGAGATCCAAAGGGGAAATAAGTGAACAAGGAGCTTTATGAATCTTTGAAGGTGATTCTTCTCTAATAGTGCTAGGTTCTAGATCTTCAGATTGTATATTTTCAACTATAACCTTCTCTTGAGAGATACATAAGATTTCTTGGGCTTACCTAATCCTGATGCTCCTTTCTGTGATTTTTTCTTTGACTTGACAATCTTCTCAGGGTCAGGCACTGGGTCAGCTGGTGATTTCTGAGGATTTCTCCGGGTATGCCTCACAAACTGAGCCAAAACTGGAACGTGGAGTCGCCACTAGGTTGGTTCTCCAGCAGAGTCGCCAGATAGATGATTACAATCAGAAATGTGCCCAGACTTTGTCTATCATCAAAATATGGAATTGTGTCGTTCTCCCAGGGAAGTTGAGCTTCAATCTCCTCTCCCCGGCAACGGTGCCATTCAATGTTATCACCCCAAGAAACTCTCCTAGGTTGTATCTCAGAGATGCTCGGGAACATTACAAAAACTCAACTTAATGTGGGAAATGGGTGAATGGAAGGAATGATGCTTGTTCAAGCCAGATAACCACTTCTACTATGCTTAACTCCAAACATGCGTGAACACCCCCAGACTACAAGGCTTTAGACCACCAACTACTCATAGTTTAAGGATTGAGTGAATACGGAGAATACTGACCACACCAGCAGATGCACAGGACCCTGTGATGGCCGGCTGCAACCAGTAAAGAAGTCTGCAAATCTATTCCCTAATGCACAGACAGGATGACAGCTCTCTGGCACTAAGTAAAAAGAAACCTGAATAACACATTCACTGATACATACAAGATTTTATCATAGAGGTGGGATGACAGCCCCTCTAATGCTAAACATCAAGAGTTCAAGAAAACTGCATAACAGGCACAGACTAGAACAGAGTAGAAATGGAAAGTGAGAAATTAACAGCAAAAGAAGCTTGTATTAGCTGAAAATGCCAACGAGACGCTGCAAGTATCAAAGCAGTCACAGTCTCTAGAAGTTGAACCTTACATCAAACAACAAACTTCCACCCACCCCCCAGATTACATCTGTTTTCTGGGTATATATAGAGTTTGATTACAAAGATATTCTGTTGTTCTATGCGTGGAGGGGTCATAATGGATCACCAACTGCTTTAACTCTCTGATGGAGTCTCTGCTACAATCTGCTTGCTTTAATGAATGAATTTGACGTTCTCTGGTGCTTTGTTGTCCTTCTCGAACAGGTGGAGTGTTATATGGAAGGAGTTCCATAACTGATAAATGTGTTTATCTGCTCGAGACTGGTCCTTTCCCTTCTCGGCCATCTTGTTCATTGAATGCGGTGGTTGAAGATTAACTGCGCAGAGTGCTGAACACTGGCCTCCTTCATCCTTCGGGTGCATGGTACAAGTCAAAGACACGAAAACTACATGGGGGATGAATGGAGGACAGGGAATAAATATCAGCCATTGGATCACATAGATGGACGGCGGAGATATATTGGCGGGAGACATTAGGAAGAAGCGGGAACAAACAGTCCTGAGCTGTTGGATCTTGGGCGGATAGACCCAACGGTTATCAGGGGCGAAAGGTACACGGAGCTTAACAGCCAGGGAAAACAGTTTAAGCGGCGGGCGGTTTTGATCGCATCGCTTTGGAGCCTACGGTGGTAATCGTACATGGGCTCGTGATCACACTTATCGCATGACGTGTGACAGATGTGACGGGACGAAAACCACCTTTTCGCGAGTTAACGAGTGGGTAGCTTATGGGCGCGGGAGGTGCGAATGTCGTTGGATGAAACAGATGGAAGGTGGAGATTGGTTTGCAGGAGATATGAGAGTGAACTAGGCGTGGACCATGGGATCTTGTCGAGACTGATCGGATGGCGGAGGAGTAACCGGCGAGTCGCTTTATCTGGCACGACGGGAGTCATCGGGTCGGCGTTTTCCTTTGATAACGTTGGGCCTTTATGTTTGCCGATGTGCGATTGCGATCCGATTGCATCGCAATATCACATCGGTGGAAGTCAAGTGGGAAGCCTTTACACATATGGATGCAATTTGCCGATTGCGATTAGACCACGGACCCAATAAATGAATTAACTGCTTTTAAGAAAATGACTATTGTGACAGAAAAGGGCTTATAGCGCTTTTTTTTTGTGAAGGCGCGCGGTTATATGGGTCTGAGGATTTTAATGCCCTGTTTTGGAGGAAAACAGGGGTAGCGAGGGTTAAGAGAGTGTAAGGAGGATGAAGGACAAGAAGAAAACAGGCTGCTGTGATCTCTCTTTTAGCATAAACACATGGCCAAGCTGGTATTTGGTTCTCCAAATGCTGAAGTATGTAGCAGAGTTAACAGATGGAATATAAACATTCTCTTTTTGATCATCAATTATAGGATGCTCATATAATCTCAAGTTTTCCACATTCACAACAGAATAAATTTGCATGGAAGGTGGCAAATCTAATTGGAAAGCATTGTTACCAATCTTCTACAAGATTTTGAAAGGATCGTATCTAATTGGCTTGAGATTTTTACCTTCATCTTGTAGTCTTTCTTTGCCAATTTACAACCAAACTTGATTCCCACTTGGAAATCATGATCAACCCTACGCTTATCATGTCTTACTTTATACTTGGCTTGGATTTTCTCCAACTGTTCTTGTATGCTTTGATGCACTAGCGTAATTTGTTCAATGAAATTCTTGGCTTTATCCACATCATTATGTTCATCTTTACCAAAGAAATCCAAATGATACTTTAGAAAATAGCCCAAACAAGATTCAAATGGAGATACTTGTGTAGATGAACACTTAGCATGATTGTAGGCATGTTGGATGTAATGAAAATTCTCATCCCAAAGTTTAGGATGCTTACCCCAATATTGTCGAAGGAGATGCACTATTGTTCTATTCACTACTTTTGTCCAGATGTTAGTTTTTGGATGAAATAGTGTGCTCTTCTTCAACTTTGTGTCCATGAGTTCCCATAAACTTGACCAAAACTTCCCGATAAATCAAGAATCTCGATCATAAATAATCAAAGTAGGTAACCCAAAATGAACCCATACATTTTGGAAGAACATATTTGTGCTTTGTTCAACTATAACCTATTTCTTACATGGCATCAACACACACAATTTGTTGAAATGATCCACTACAACATATAAATAATCATGACCTTTCCTATGGATTGGTAGTCCCCCAACAAAATCCATAGAAATACTTTCCCAAGGACAAGAAGGGATAGGAAGTGGAGTATACAAACCCAATTTCCTATTGCTTGGCTTGCTAGTAGCACATATAGAACATCCTTTTACATATCTTGATATAGTTTCATTCATGCGAGGCCAATAACAATACCTCTATAATTGAGCAACTATTTTTCCTACACCAAAGTGAAAAACAATAAGAGAAGTGTGGGCTTCCCTTATGACATTGACTCTTTCACCCTGTGGAACATATAACTTTCCAAGATGATATAAGAACTTGTATGAACATGATAATCCAACTCTTCAACATGAATTCCTTGACTCAATTTTGTATAAACATCTTTAAAATCTTCATCTTGAGCATATTGTTCAATATAACTTTCATGCATTCTTGGGTTATGCTTAAGAATAACAGATGCATTAACAATAGGCCTTGATAATATATATGCAACTTTGTTGTATATACCTTTCTTATACCTCATTACCAAATGAAATTGTTGTAGGAATCCCATCCATTTGAAATGTCTAGCTTATTGTAGCTTGGTTTGTGATTGTAAATATTACAAAGGTTGATGGTCAATATGAATAATCGTTTCTTTACCCGTCAAATAATGCTTCCATTTCTTCACACTTTTTACCAAAGCATACAAATCTTTATCATTATTTGGATAGTTAATCACTGCATTGGTAAAGATTTCAGAATGATAACATATTGGCTTACCATGCTGCATCAAAACTGCTCCCATTGCATATTCGCTTGCATCAGTTTGAGTTTCAAATCGCTGCTTAAGATCTGGAAGTGCTAGAAATGGTGTTGTATTGATTTTCTCTTTCAAAGTGTTGAAGGATTTATGCTACTTTCCTCCCCACTGAAAGACTTGCTTCACACTCTTCAAAGCATGTAATGGTGCTACAAATGAGAAGTTAGCGATAAATTTTCTCCAATATTGAGTGGCTCCCAAAAAGCCCCTAACTTCTATTACATTGTTGGGTTTAGGCCAATTTGCAATAACATCAACTTTGGAGGTATCAATCCTCAATTCATCTCCTCCTACAATATGACCCAAAAAAACCAAAGAGGTTTCCCCGAATTCACATTCTGGCATCTTCAATTACAACTTTTCCTTTTTCAAGACATCTAACACTTTCTTCAAATGCTTGACATGCTCTTCATGAGTCTTACTGAAGATACAAATATTATCTAAGTATACTATGAAAAAATCATCAAGGAATGGTCGTAATACATCATTCATAACTCTCATGAATGTGGTAGATGCATTGCAAAGCCCTCATGACCTAATTAACCATTCAAACAAACCTAGTTTTGTCTTGAAAGCAGCTTTCCAAATATCACCTTCAACAATCCTTATCTGATGATAATTGCTTCTCAAATCTAACTTAGTAAAATAAACAAATTCCTTTAACTGATCTAGCAAATCATCAATGCGAGGAAAAGTATAGTTATTCTTTACTGTAATCTTGTTCAAAGCTCAAAACTCCTCACACATGTGCCAAGCACCATCTTTCTTCAGAACAAAAACAATAGGATACCCACAAGGATATGTACTAGGCCTGATGACCCCTTTGTCAAGCAACTCTTGAATTTTTTTCTTAATTTCTGCATTCTCTAAAACTGACATTTTATACATGCCACTATTCGGAAGTGGTGTATCCTACTACAATTGAATCTCATGTTGGATTCCTCTTTTTGGAGGTAACCCTTCAAGTTCTTGAAACATCTTGTCATAAGTGTTAACAACTTCAACCAATTCATGCTTGATTTTAGAATCACATCCTGTGAAAGCTTCAGATTTAGCAGTATATTTAGCTTTAATCATCAACAACACAAAATTCTTACTAGCATTCACAAGCCTTCTCATCTAACCAACACTAACAAGAGATAAGTTCGTCTTCTTACGATAAGCTCTAACAAAATACTCAAATCCATGTTTAAAGAGATGATAATTTGATCTCATGATGATAGAATATGGCTTTTTGGTGATATAAGTATGAAGTCCCTAAAACAATCTCGAAAATATCAAGTGGTACAACATCAAGCTCTACCTCATCTATAAAATCAGCGATGATGGAAAATTTGAGTTTACATTTTCTTGTCACTTGTAATTTGGCATCATCACATACCCAACCCAAAGGGTAAGGTTTTGCATGAGGTGCAGTTTATAAATTAAGTTTCTTGACAATTGCTTCAGAGATAAGATTGACTTGGGATCCACTATCAAATAGTGTATCAATCTTTGTATGTTTTGTAATGACCCTGATATGGAAAAGCTCACTTGTTTCTTTATCATTCTGAGATTCATTAGGCTTACTAGAAGAACTAGTACTTGCATTAGAAGTTATACCTTTCATTCCCATGGTTGTGATTTTGGTTTCATCAGATGAATCAGATCCTAGATCTTGTTGAGTTGTAGCAACAACCTTTTCTTTCCCTTTGTTATTGAACTTCTTTGGTCTCTGTTAGTGCTCAAATCTACCTTAGGCTGAAATAAGGTAAGACTCAAGGCCACATCAAACCACGCTCAGCCTCGTAGCTAGCCCTACGAGGACAGGAGAGGGCTCTCTCCGGGTCAATCTTGGAAAAAGATAATCAATGAAGTCGAGATGACTGAATTGATGACTAATTTTAAGATAGGTATGAAGTACAAAGACTGTGAAATTGAGTTTTTGAAGTTTTGTTGAATTCAAGGGAAATGCAATTTTGGGTGCGAGGATGAGGCACAACTTTTGCAGAGGTCTACTTGGGGCAAGATAGGCGATTGTTTTGATGCCTTAAATCAAGTGAGATGGATAGATCAGACTGGTGAGGAGCTAAGGAGAGCAAGGAAGTCTCAAGGGTTCTCCTTAAACTGAAGAAAACATAGAAAATTAAACAAATTTAAAGGCAGAGCATAGCAAGTTCATGGATTCTACCTTAACACTTCATTTGTTTAATTACAGAAGATTAAATAAGGAAAATGATACACATACACAACTTAAAAGTACTGAGGGAAACAAACCATCAACACATAAAGCCACATGAATCCCAAATAGTGTTGCAAAACCCTGGTATTTCCTTTGCCAAAATGCAGATAAAATATGTACAATATAGTCTCAAGCTATTCCCAAGAGTCCAACCCTGAAAATGACTAAGAAAACACATAATATAGGCAAGCCAACACATTCCCTTGCCTCTAGGGGTCGAGCTCATCATCCTAGGAGCTGTTTCAACCAATTCTAAACTAAGCACTACAATCTAGGCAGTCAAAACAACTTCCCTCTATAAGCTAGGAAACCAATTCATTCATTACATTTTTGCTATTTTATGAATGAATCATCTAGAATAGGTAAATAAGTGTCAAATCAAAATAAAGTTCCATTAATTACATCAAGAAGGGTGAAAAATCCCATCACAAGTCAAAACTGGTCAAACTGGCTTCATTTGCTGTGCTAAGGAGGAAAACTGTGCCAAAAAACCCTGTGCGCCGCGCGCCTGAGCCCTGTGCGCCTTTCCACCTGCTTTTGGGGCACTTCCCGAAATCAAAATTGCGCTCAGGTTGGCTTGTTGGAAAGCCCTGGATGTCTACTTTCTAACCCAAGTGAAATTTTCCAATTTGGTCTCCATTTGACCCTCCAAAAGTGGATTCTCCCAGAAGTACTTCCTGCTGGTGCAAAAAGTGGCAGAAAGGTGATTTTCATGATGTTTTTGAGCCTTTTGGTCACCCAAAACTTGATGAAATGCCTTGGAAATGGTTGATCATGTGTATTTAATCATGACAAATCCAAAAATATAAGCCAACTGTGATTTGGACTTCCCCATCTTATGGGTCGCGCGCTGAGCGCGACGCGTAGAGCCTAAAAACCTGTTTCGCAAGCCAAAAATTTTGAAACGACAAAATTTTCTCCAAATTTGCCCAAATTTGGAGTGAAGACCCTCCATCATGTATTATGCTCAACTAATGAAGCCTCGGCCAAAACTCGAAGCGGATCAGGCCTTTTGCGTTGTTTTTGCACTTTGCTCAAACGCCTCTTGAGGATCTTCATTCTCGCTTTGCAAACATGCATGCGAGCCCAATAGTGAGTCTTCATGTGGCGAAGCATGTCTTTGTCCCTGTTTTCCTTCGCCAACAACTTCTCCAAATGAGTATTCACCCAGATGAGCATTGATTCTTGATAAATAGGTGTCAAATTACTGGGTCTCCTACAGGCCAATTCCCGGTCTTCCCGGATTTTCCACAGCTCATAAAGTTCATGCTCATCTTCTAGCTATTTGTTGCGCTGCTCCAAATAGTTGATCACCCACTTAGCCATCTGTAATTTCTTTTGCAGTGACTCATTCTCGGCTCTTTGTTCTCGGATGATCTCCTTTAGCTCAGAGCTAGGAGAGCTAGCATCAACATCAATTATATCCGTGTCCTGGCCTCCTGAAGGACCCTCATCAACCATGGGTCTCTTTCCCCTATCCTAAATCTGTACCTGTGCTAAAGACGGAGGCGAGACCCCTTCCACATGATGTGGAGATAATACTCACTCTGCTGATGATGTCAACAAGACCCCTTCCACCCCGGGTGGAGATAGTACTCGTTGTGCGGATGCAAATAAGGCCCTGTGGCCTCGCTGATATGTCACATATGCTTGGGCATCTACATGCGTTGTCTCAGGAATGTCGAGCTGCTATGAAGGCCCTCCCTCATCATGAACTATCTCTGATGGTGGCTGAAGTACTGTGAAGAAGTCACGAGAAATAAAATCCTCCCATGTAATGCCCTGCTGTGCCAACTGATGAATCACCACGATCTTGATCAATGCATAATGATGTATGCTCCTATGTTGATGTGTTGGACTCTTCCTCTGCACTAAAGGCACCATCCTTTCTATGTTGCGAAACATAAAGTATGAGATGTTCATCACACACACCCTTGTAAAATGCATCAACAGACGGACATGGTATGCATAAAGACGCGAGAATCAACCCTCACAACTGAAATACCGAATGCTGAGTTTCATCAAAGGTGCAAACCGATCATTCAGGTAGTGGAAAGGAAAAACTCTGCTCAAGTGCCTCATATACCATGGTTTAATATATGGCTCATAATATGATTTTTCTAGCTGCTGACGCTTATTCCATTGCTCCCAGATATTTGGAATTCATGTGGCCTCTGCAATGGTTTCTGGTGACAAAATGAAATTAACTCCAGTGAGGTTTACATGGCCATCATGTAAATGGAGAAAAAACAAGTGAGCTAGTTCATGATGATGCTGAAATTGTGAAATTAGCTCACAAAAATGATAACATGATTGATGGCGAAAACAATCCATGGCAAGTGGGCAAGCCTGCAATTGTACCATAGAAGTGGGCTCTTCTCTGAGATGTTTACCACCTTTGCCACCTCTGTGAGGCCTTTGTGGCACATTTCCCTCTGTTGTGGAATCACTGTCATTCTCTTGCTCATACACTGACTCTGTATCTGACATAGTTTTGAGAACAAAATAGCTGCAATAGGAGGACTGCAATATGTATGTTGTAGGTGTGATGAAATCCCAATTTCAGTGTATCCTAAAAAAAACAACTAAAGCATCATAAAAGTTATGCTATAATGGATATTTTATTTGGTATATTTGGGCACAAAACAGTCACAAAGACAGTTTGACAAATGGACAAGGGTATGAAGTGTTGTTGGCTCAAAGCTTTGAAATGGGCATGGAGCTATATTTCACCAAGGAAAGGCAGAAAAATATTCACTAATTACCCATATGTCCTTTAATACCCTTTAAAAAAAAAATTGATAGGGGCCTAGGGTTTCATTTGATTTCTTATACCCAACACATCACCTCCTCTCTTCAAACACACTATAAACAATATTCAAATTGATTGAATCAGTCAAAGAACACCTACTTGTAGCTTTGGAGGCGATTAGACACGATCTGGGCGCATAAATATGGTGCTGGAATGAGTGCGTAGCGCATAGTTTCAATGTGTAGCACATGGCCTGATGCGTAGCGCCTATGTATTTTTACAAAGGCCACGCTCGCCCAATGCGTAGCACACTGCCCAGTGCGGAGCACACAGTTTCTATGCGTAGTGCGGACCCAACTACATAGTGCATTTTGTAGGAGGCTTTTGGAGGCCTTCTTGGTGCCAAAATTGGGCGCAGGATAGCTTGTTGGAACAGTATTTGAGTCTACTTTCCAACCCAACTGGAATGTTTCAATTTAGAGTTCATTTGCCTTGTCAAAAATCAAATCTCCGAAGACTGGTCAAAATGTGCCAAATGAGGTTGCCTCAAGGCAAAGTGCTGTTGCAGTCAACTTTTGAATGCCTTTCTCAACTCCAAATTGAGCTCATGATATCTCATTGGAAATCTCATTGTGTCTAGTTATCATTTGACTCATCAAGAAAGTCATTTGGCCAACCATGTTAGGAGAAATCTTGATTTTCCAAAGGTCACGTTAGAGGTGCATTCAATTCTCCTGAGGCAACGATATGTTTGACATTTCTCTCAAACCATGATACCTATGTAAAACGTGAGGGAGGTGTTTCTTCTTTGGCATGTTTTGGACAAAAACCTCTCTCAGTTTTCCAAAATTCATCTTTGATTGCTTTGAAACATCTTTTGAGTGAAACTTATCTCGATGTGTGAAACAAGGGATTTTGTCAAAATGAAGCGAAATGAAGGGGATAAGGGGCTTCTAAATTCTTGGGGAAATTTTGGGAAGTATGGAAGGATGTTATGAAGCATTGGAAAGTGGAATATTAGATATCGAGTGAGGGGAAGAGGTCCAAAAGGGCAAAACACAGGCCTAGCCTAGAAAATTGCCAGGTTGTGGCAAGAAACTAGGGTTTGTGCAAAAATGAGGAATTTGGGGGATCTCAGTGATGGGAAGTGTTTAATAAAGTACATGAAGGATAGGGGAAGGTGTATGAACATCTAGATATAAGTTTTGCTGATGATTTGGCCATCAAAGAGAAATTGCCTTCAAAACCCTAGGAGAGAGAAACGAACCTTACCTAGGCACAACTAAAGCATGAACAAGGTGTAAAATGACCCAATGGAAGTTGACATGATGATAAAAACCATATGAATAATGATAGACTCAGCTGAATAGTGACATAGGCTGACATTTGAGCAACATTGAAAAGAGTGAAAGAAAACCCTAGACCTAATGCCTAGTGACCAAATTTTTCTTGAAGATTCTTTGAAATGACAAAATTGACCTTGACACCTTAAAATCACTTTGTAAGAGCATATTTGATCACTGGAGGAAGGCTACAAAGGCTGACACTAACATTGGCTCCAATGGGGATGGTAGCTCCTTGGAGTTGCCAAGAACGGCAGATCTTCAGGAGAGCAGACCAGTGCCTTCATCCATTTGGGCGATGGAGTCATTATTTGAATGGATAACACAAAACCTTTGACACATTTATTGAATGAAAACTTGACTGAAAACTGATTGAAACTTAACTGAAACTTGACTCAAACTGACTCGATGACAAATTGAAATGATGAAAAAAAAAAACTTGACTCTAACAAACTAATTCAAGACCTGAACTTAAAACTTAAAACTTGATGGCAGTACATAACTGCCTATATTTCTTACAAGACAACATACCATCAAACTATATCATAATGCCAATGTAACCAATCAAGCAGATGCCTTCTTGACTGATTCTCTCGATCATATCTCATGATCAACAATAGATATTGGTAACTGGGTATCCAAAAACATAGCTGACCATGATCTCCTTCATCACTGAACACATCAATAATCACTTTCACTGCTGACTGTATAAAATCTGCCATTGGATCCGGAAAAACATGAAGATTTTCCATTTCCACCTCCTGCTGAAAGAACAAAATGTCCTTTGTTTCAAACTCTGATCTGTCTTCATCATATGCTTCGGTAAAAGTATGCTCATGGGCTTCAAAAAACTCTGAACAAGTAGATGAGCATATCTCCTCTTGTAAAAACATTTCAACACATGAAACATATGAAGAATCTGAAAGGTAATCATGTATGCTATGATCTTCTGTAGTCTGATATTATGGTAGGTCATCTTCATATGATATCACAACCAAATTATCAAATTCCTTATTACATTCTTCAATCATAAGGAAAGAAAATTCAGTTGATTCTTGAAGTGCAAAAATGACAGTTCTATCATCTACCATAAATTCATCCAAAGGAACTTTTTCACTTACTTGAATGAAGAGCTCATCTTGCTTTTCATGAACTGACTGAATTACCTCCTCATGCAGGCTCTGTTCTGATGGCATGAGAACATTTGGATCAGAAACTTTGTCTATGATCTCAACAACAAAACTCTCCTTTTCAGGATTCGGCACAAAGTATGCTTGGTCATCACGATCTGAATCTAGAACTGAAATAGCTGACTTGACTTCATCACATTTTGAAATTGAAACTTGACTTTCATGCATGCTGTCTTGTTCTATGGACAGATCTGGAATAACACCTTCTCCTTCATCATCTTCCACTGTACTTAGATCTTGATCCTGCTGCAAATTTTCCTGTGCATCTTGACAAGAATCCTCTAAGTTGTCTTTATACCACTGAAATGGATTTTCACACAGGGCCTCCATGATCTCTTCATCCATGAAATTATCATCTTCATAATATTTCTCAAGGCTTTCAATAAAAGTAGAAGCATGTTTGCAACAATGATGAACTAAATTTAATGATGGATAAGATGCTTGATATCTTTCAATGAACAGGGCATGAAAATCTTTTAAACAATAAATACAAGCAGGCGGCAAACTTTCATACCAAGATTGGGCTTTATCTTCCAGAGTGGCCAGGAATATCTTCATCAAGCAATCTTCAGGAAAATCAACCTTCAACTTGCGAATATGCATGTGAAATCTGACCAAATGTAAAGCAACATCCTTCCTATCATCATCTTTAAACATAGGCAAATTC
>APFE030699907.1:476-11437 GCA_000404065.3 Pinus taeda | reverse complement strand
TATAATATAGTAAAAAGCATACAATTTGATTGATTTATTTATTATTATTATTTATTTATTTATCTATTTTTTTCCATTCTACATGAGTGCCTACATTATGGATTCTATTTGTTTCACTTTCGATTTTCCATCGTTGGGATGGAAATGGACTATTTAAGAGCCTTTTCCCATTCAAATTTACCATAATATTCTACCGGAGTCAAAATACCAACCCCATTTCTACAAGATTAGCCATGGTGCCATCCTTCCTATTTACCAGTTTGTTTTCAATGAGAAGTGCCCTAGAATCTCCATTGAAGGCAACAATGACCTCTTATCAATAGGAAGATGGTTTGGGGAGGAATAATTTACCTGTGTTCGAGTTTTTGGCAACCTTGCACAACCTCGTGTTTTGCCCCTGTATGCCCCCAATAAGCTCCTAGCCCAGGAAATAGCCTACCAGACTGTGGGAAATGACCTATCTAAGGTCATGAGAGAAAGCAAGAAGACAATTTGTCCTATTTTTTCGTTTCGTTGTGGACTCTATTCCTTAGATAATTTCAAACATGCTACTAAGGAGATGGGGGAAATCAAAATAATGAACTTTCTAACCATTCCAAATCGGAAGTATGATACGATTGATGTTGCCAAAAATATTACAAAACAAGAAAATATCAGGCAATTTACAAACAAGCCTAATAAATTTGATGATTGCTTTGAATCGGCTTGAAATTATGCACAAGTTGAAAAAGAAGTAGAAGAATGGCTTAGGCCCAAGGAATTAGTGCAGTTTCATCAATATTAGGTTAAAAGGATTTCCCATTTTCCCAGTGAATTTTTGAATCTAAATCAACAGAAAACAAAATAAGACACATGAATGAGCACATCTTGGAGTCAAGATCTAGTTCATATAATTGAAACATTGACACCTACTGAATCAAAGGAAGAGAAGGTAACGACAAAATAAATTCTGGATGTAATTTGGGATAAGTTTCTTAAAGATACTAACCCTAAAAAACAAAAAACTCTATCACAGACACAGATTGTTCAGGTTCTTGTAATCACTGAGAAGACTTCGTTCATTTTTTAGGCTTCTAAAGAAATTATAGACACTCATGATCTAGAAATCATCCTAGTTTTTCTGACCTCTGAAGTCATTCTCTATAGTGAGGATATTCCTCCTCTGGATTTATTTTAAAGTCCCAAACACAGAGTAGTATTCACTAAGCTGAGAAAGAGGAGAAGGAATGAAGAAAGGAAAACTTTGGTCCCTGAAAATACCTCCTTTTATGTATTGTGGAAAGATGCCCAAGTGACCCCTACTGAAGATCTTAGGAGACTATCAGAATATGCAAGAGCCTATGCTAGTGCAAAAATTTACAAAGCCACAAAACTGCAACAACTCTCGAGGGAGAAAGATGATAGAATAAGGCACCTTGAACAAAATTTAGAAAATGAAAAGCAAGGAATCATCTAGCAATGGGAAGCACAATTTTAACAATTGCAAACTAGTTTCGATGGGATGAAGATTCAATATGTATGTGACATGAAGAGTCAATATGCCCATATATAGGAGCTAGAGTGCAGGATTGAGAAACTAAAGGCTAATCCTGAGACGATGTAATTCGTGAAAGAAGCAAGGGAGCTGAATAAATTGCTTTCTCATCAATAGGTTCTATTTTTCCAAAAGTTGGCCATTATCGAAGAGATGTCCCAATCATCTAATGCACTTGTGAATCAACTGCCTGGTCTGAGGATATATAGCAAGGAAGTTTGAGAGAAAATCTTTGATTTCATTGGCTAGAAAAATAGCTCTCAGGGTTGATTAGCAAATCTTCCCAAAATAGAAAAATATCAGAAAGAGATCGTCTTTCAAAAATGGGAGATAAGGATTAAAAATGCGGAGATGGAAATCTATAGTGTCGGTGACATATCTAGCAACATGATTGAATCAATCAATGATAGCCTGTTGCAAGAAAATTTAAGCTTTGATTGCCCACAATATATGTTTCCCGATGTTAAATTATTGACAAAATCTTGGAAAGAATTATCAAAGAAGAAGGTTGAGAAGATAAAATCTCTATCAAAGATTGAATTGGAATGCCATTGGAATTTCCTAGTCGAACCAGATGGGCAATGGTTGATGTTGAGGTTTCTTGTAAATACAAATAGTCAGGTGCTTCTAGCACTCAGCAATGTATTATTCACTACATGGATACACATTATCCCTGGACATCCACCTGAATTGAAGCCAATGATAGATATATGTGAAATTAAAAAGCGATTAGGACAAAATTCCTTGTCCAAGTCTTGATCAAATTGTTGTAATAGGATTGTACTATTATTTTGTATTTTTATTTTAAGTGTGGTTTGTTTGTAACAATCCAACATTTTATGGACTTTTCTATTTTTGATTTTTGATATTTAAACTAAAATCCCTTCATTGCTACGAAGAAAGGGGGTTCTGAAATTTTGCAAGAAGTATTTTGGTTTTCACTACTGTAGCTGTAAACAAGTCTTAATAGAAAGAAGAACCACACTGATTCTACTTATGAGAAGAGTGAATGTGTATCAGGTACTATTATCTTTACGTTGATGCTATGTTTTTTAGTTGAATTACTATTTTAATTCAATTTTTTCATATATTTTATTGCATGCGATCAGATTAGTATCACCATTAATGTGTTTTAATCGAAATATTTTAGGTATACAGACGAAAAACAATATCATATATGTGCAGTTGATGATTCAATTTTTTGTTATATGTTAGCACTTGAAACTCCCCAATCTCTGACTTGTGATAGAGCACTTACTCCGATATCCATATCCTGTTGATATCCTTGAAGGTGTGTGCTCCGATATGCAATAAAAACTAGCCTCAACGTTGCTCCAATCTCTGATATCCGAACCCGATATGGTGTATTAAAATTGAATAATAAGAATTTCGTGTCTGCCTTGATATCAAGACTTTTGAATGAAACCTCCAATATCAAATCATCGATTTTTGATTCACTTGTAGACTCGATATAATTATAAGCTTGGATTTAATATAAGATCGCATCCATTTATGGGAACTTTCATTATGTTCCACCATTTAAAATGGCCAATAATATGGATGTGATATTGATATTAAAACGATTTTCATTGTAATTTCGCATCCACCATATCAAATCTTTACTATATTGCAAGTTTGCAAAGCGTGTCATGTTTCGATTATGTTTGATATCAAAATGTCTAATATTATGGACCTGCTATAGTTATTAAAATGAGTTAATTATGTTATCGCATATGTTCCACATTGGAGGTACCCATATCACAAATGTTTTGTGTTGTCTCATTTTGAATGTTGCGATGAGAAAGCCTTCGATTCCACTATTGGTTCTGGATTTAAGGACTACATTATGTTGATTATGCTCAGATATGTGGTACATCCTTGTGGGGATGAGTTATATGTGTGTGTGTGTGTGTGTAAAATCTGAAGGCAAATATGTGTGTAATGACTGCTAAAGGTAAACATATAATGTTTGATGCTTAAGAGGCATAACAAACCGCATGGTAAAAAACATTAGGCCACAATGTTTTGTTGAGATTGGATCTATGTACATATTTCACAACGTGAGAAGCAACACCTAAATAACTTATTAAGGAAGAGACATGATTCATTACATGTCATGGTCAAGTCATGAGAGGTTGGATAAAACTTGAAAGATAGTGGGTTTTGAGACCCTTTTATTAATATCAAGATTACATGGAAGACTGGGTGCATAGTAGGGTCTCTATACACTTGCATGCCTTTTATTTTCCAGGTTACAAGTTGTTGTGTTGCATGGAAAGCAATGTATTAATGTCAAGGGGAGATTTCTCTTGGGATTAGTTGAGCCACTAACTTTTCCTAAATGACCTTGAACCTGATGTTCTCAACAGGCTAGATACCTATTATTGGCATCTTAGGATGGTTGTTGAGGCACCCGAAGGTTTTTTCAAGTGCTATGGAGCTACTTACAGGCTTGGAATAGGGTCAGGTACCATCGGATTGTGCCAGGCAAGGCAGGAACCTCTCAGGAGTCCACACTAATCCCATGGTAGGTAAGTGATGCAGGAGTGCCTATGCCGCCTTGGGTAGCATTCCCTCCTAGTGGGAAGGGAAGAGTCACCGACTAGAAACCCATTGGAGAACTTATCACCAAAGCTCAGGAGGGGTAACATCGTAGCTCATCATAAGTAACCAAGGGTATCGTCATGAAACCGTGAAGCACGTCTGGGGGTATATGAGATTCCTGAGATAGAGACATAGTCAGCAAGATTGGCTCGAAGAAACCTTTGCAACAACTGAGCTTATAACCGAGGAGGTTCTAGAGCTCTTCGTCTAAGATACTATGTGATGCAGAGTCGAGGTTCCTTGGTCGAGTCATGACAAGAATTAGAGAGAAGGCCTTGTTGTGGTGCATAGGAGTGAGGCTATGAAATTAAACAAAATTTTTGGATAACCTTACCCTTTGGATGGTCAAAACCCTAGTCAAGGGAGGCTTTTGATTGGTGGAACCAAATTCCCCCTCACAGGATTGGTCGAAATGATGTGGTAGAAAAGCCATAGAGCCTGAAGCTTACAAGATAATTTATTTTAGAGTCAGGGACTCAATGGTAAACGATGTTGGGGTTTTGTCGAGGGATGACGACAAAACCTTCTTTCGTCACTAAGATCCTTCAAGCGGGGAAGTTGCTGGAGGTGGCCAACTTAGAAGCCTACATGAAATTAATTTTCTTTCATAGTTCATTGTTCAAACACAACACCCTTATTTTATTTTATCGCAATAGGCATGGGGACAATGTGTTTCATTTCACATAGGATTTAAGTGTGTTTATTTCATTTCTAGACTAACCTGTTTTTTACTTACATTTGTAGTATTTCTATAGTTTTCCTAAGTTTGAACATAAACTTTGTAATTAAGTCTTAATAAACATTTTAGGTTTATGAATAAAATATAGCCCTCGAAAGAAATATCTTCATTAGTGGCTATATTTTTGAAATAGTGGCTTTGAGCTTACAAAGCAAATGTGTCTTTCGATAAAGTGGTTGTAGTCTATTGGTGGGAGGAACCTTTTGATAATAGAGCCATATCAGAGTTATGACATTAGAGGAATTCTTTTAGAAATATCCAATACTAAAAATCTGATACATATAACATTAGTCCTTTATAATAATAAAAAAATATCTAAACTCTGAAACACATAAGTGATAGCCCTTTTAAAAGTTTTTGGTGTATTATGATAAGCACTATTGGAGGACCCAACATGCCACATCATACTCCACTTTAGCAGATCAGAGACTCGCTATCGACATTTTTGTTACCTGACATGATTCAAAACCTACGATCTCCGATATGTGATAAAGGGCTCTACTCCGATATTGCGATATGGTAATCTTGCAAGTTCTCTCATATCGGAGGTCGAAGGTGATCACATATCAGAACAGATGCCTTTAAGGATGAAAAGGGAATTACCAGTAAGTGAGATCATTTTTTTTTCTTTTTTTTTTTTTTTTTTTCTGTTCAACATTTTCTTTCTAAATACAGGTGCACATTACAATTTTTTTTAGAAAGGGGAAAATTTTGGAATTTTAACTCAGTTTCATAGTAACTATTCGTAAAAGAAAGCAACTATTTTAAAATTAAATAAAAAATATTCTTACTAAAATGAAATCAGAAGGGGCTAACTCAATATAAAAGGGTTAAAGTCACACGACAATACAAGTCTTGGACTCTGGGGTTATTTGTTTCATTTATTCTAATTAATGAATAATGAAAAAGAAGATTTAAAAATAAGATTAAGTCAAATGGAAAAATAAAACAAGATGACATGATAAGAAAAAGTGAAATAACAAATGATCCAAAAGGAAGTTGCAAATACATAGGGGTCCCCATTATTAATATGAGAACAATAAAGTAAAACTAGGGGTGTTGTATTTTTTACCACAACAGTTCGGAAAGTTTGTTCATAGTAGGTTTTGAGTCCTTTTGTTGTTTGGAAAAATCACTTCCAACTTCTATGGTAAGTCACTCCTCGGATAACTAAAAAGAGATTTGGGAGTAACTGAGAACATATATTTTAGTTTCCATTTCCCTGTTAAGCATTTCTAAAAGTATTTGATTTGAAGCAGAGTTGTAAAAGTATGCTCATATCAATTAGCGAAATGCAAACTTATAAAGTTTGTCCATTTTTATTTTTTCTAATGACGAATGCACAATATATTTTTTTTAGAAAGGGAACTTGTTTTCGAAATTTAACTGAGTTTCACAACAACTATTTTTAAAAGAAAGAAACTATTGTGAAATTGAATGAAAAGTATGCTTACTAAAAGGGAATCAAAAGGGGCTAGACAAAGCAATTAGACTACAGGTGGCTGTAAAGAATTTGATGCTAGCATGGATTCCTCTTGTTGCCTACATTTGATGTAAGAAATACATTGCATGTGGGAGTAGAAGCTGAAGGAAAATGGTGGAGAGATGTAAGACCAACCAAGGTTAAAACTTGGAGATAGCAGTGAATATTAAGCCTTGTCGGTGTATGTTGCCAATGTTCATTGTCACCTTTGGTAATGTCATTCCTTGCAATTTATGTATTGTCAAACCCCATGAAATTCGAAGGGGAATTTTCCTGCATGATCCATAAACTATCATGGATATTCCACTAGAAAATTCGTCACAACATATATATGATAATATTATATTAGAAATATGATATTCTAGACTATTACAACTTCATTAAACTTTAAGAACTGTAGATTTAACTGTAATTAGTACATGCATGAAAAAATAAATTATGCAGAAAAGTAGAGAACAAAAAAATAAGCTCACACATACATAGTACACAAGATATTCTTTTTAGGAAACCCTTTCGGGAGAAAACTGAGTTGGAAGGTGACGTCGCTTCACTCTCTTTCTCTGTTTGGAAATATGGCCGCAGATACAAAGAAGTAATGCTTGTGGCCCAAGGGATTCTATAGTGCACATATCCTCTCTATTTCCTCTACCTCCTATCTCTCCTGGCTATATTTTCTCAACTATGGAACAAAATTCTCTTGAAAGAATGCAATGCCTCTCCCTCCTATTGGCCCGTTTATAACACAATCCGATAACCTACTAGTGTTTAAGTTTGATTACATCAACTCTTAACTAGAGTTACAAAATAGACCTTCAAGATTCTTTTACATCACAAACTCATGGGTAGCCCCTTTTATGTGAATAATGGGGGCTGATGCAACATCCTTCTAAACTATTGGTGTGAAAATAGGAAGGGAAACTTTTCAGTGGCATAACTTTTTCATACAGACTTTGATTGATGCAATTCTTGTGTCGTTGGAAAGCTATGTGTGTGTAGAATAACATGAAAAGGTGCTCCATTAAGGGGAAAAATTTAACCCCAAAAAATCATCGTTTGAAGCCTCAAAACGCTTCCAAAAGGTTTCAGACCCCATTTTGCCAAATTGGACCTCGCTAGTAAAAATGGTCCCGGGAGTCGATTCCTCCATTTTTTCCACTCCAAATGCATCTAGATGGATGAAAAAAAAAATGATCCAATTTAAATCACACCTCCCCATTTTTGGATTCTTTTGGTCCCAAAAAGGTTTTACTAAATGAGGTGAGGAAAATGTCCCTCGACCTCTTCTCTGGTGTACCATTTAGCTTTGCCTGGAAGATGTCCCTTCAACCCAATCTGCCAAAGGTCTTGTTCCCCATGTCTTGTAGTTCTGTAACTCTTCTAGAAAAATGTTTCTTCTATCAAATCTGCCTGAGTGTCTGGTGCCAAATCCTCCACAGAAGGTAGGACCCATTCCTCTTCCTGATCTAGCATGGAAATCTCATAGAGTTTCAAATTCTATACATTTACAACTAATTAAATGCGCATATATGGTGGTAAATTGAGTCAATCAACATTATCACCCACCCTTCCCGGTATCTCAATGGGACCATACCATAAAGACTTTATTTTCTTACCAAGCCCCTGAAACCTCTCCTTATTCAACTGTAGCCATAAACTATCTCCCACCTTGAACGATTTCTCTCTTATGTGTTGATCATGTCTGGCCTTATACTTCACCTATGACTTCTATAGTGTCTCATGTACTTGTAGATGGATTTTTATGATCTTCTCTATAAATTTTTCGTCCCTCAAAGTATCTCCGGTAAGGTCTTTTTTCACTCCTTCTTGCTTCCCATATGCAATATCTAAAGGTGAAGGTGGAAAATATCCAAAAAACATTTCAAATGGGGACTTTTGTCTAGAATTTTGGACTGCTCTGTTATACAAATGTTGTATATATACGGAATTTTCATCCCAGGTCTTAAGATGATTCTAGTTGTAACTCATCAGAAGCAACACCAAAGTCCTATTGACTACTTCTGTATATCAATACGTCTATGGATGGAATGCTATAGATATCTTCAACTTCATGTCCATATTCTCCCATAAAGTAGTCCAGAATGCACTAAGAAATCTTGTATCCATGTCTGAAATGATGCTCCTTGGTATCCCAAAGTGTATGCAGACTTGTCCAAAGAACAAGTTTGTCGCTTCTTATTCGCTGATGGTCTTTTTATAGTGTATCAAAACACACATCTTACTGAACCTATCAACTACCACGAACAAGTAGTCATGTCCCTTCCTAGTTGTCGATAAACCTCCCAAAAGGTCCATGGAAATGGTTTCCCAAGGATGAGTAGATACAGGTAAGGGATGATACAAACCTCGTTTCCTATTGCTAGGCTTGCTAGTACAACAAAGCATGCATCCTCTTATGAACCTATATACCTACTCTTGTATCTTGGGCCAATACACATACCTTTTTCAAGCTAGCCATGGTCTTCCCTACACCAAAGTTCCCTGCAACATTTGAGATGTGAGCTTCTCTAATTAGATGCAAACACTCACCTTGAGGAACACATAGCTTATCCAACCTATGGAGTAACCCATCCTAGATATGGTAGTGAATGGTGTTGTTGACATCATGCACATTACTTTGACTCTACAACCACTGATACACCTCCTTGAAGTCATCATCTTCTGAATATGCCTCTATGTATGCATCATGGGTGAATGACCCCATGTGCCTAAGAGTCCTCAAAGTTGTAATCTTTGATGTGGGTGGAATTGAAACCATATCAACCAGCTTGTTTGTGTTTCCTTTCGTATACTTGATCACTAAATGAAACTACTATAAAAACCCCATCCACTTGTAGTGCTTGGTCTACTATAGCTTGTTCTGGGCTTGTAAGTACTGTAACAATTGGTGACCTGTGTGGATTATTGTCTCCTTTCCCATTAGATATTTCTTCCACTTCTTCACATATTTCACCATGGCATATAGCTCCTTATCGTAGGTAGGGTATTTAATAACTGCCCCATGAAATACTTCAGAATGGTAGCAAATCGGCCTTCCTCCCTACATCAAGACAACTCCCATAGCATACCCACTTGCATTTGTCTCCACTTCAAAGAGTCGTTGCAATTTTGGTAATGCCAAAACTGGTGCTTCGTTGATATTCTTGTTTAACTCATTGAAATCCTTTTGTTGCCCTTTTCCCCACTAGAAACTCTTTCCACTTGCTTCTATGGTGTGGAGTGGTGTTGCTACTGCTAAAAACGAGGCTACGAATTTCCTCAAGTATTGTGTTGCCCCAATGAAACTCCTAACCTCAGTAACATTAGTAGGCACCATTCATTTCATGATGGCCTCCATCTTGGAAGGATCTATCTTCAATTATCCTCCACCAATCACATATCCAAAATACACCAAGGATTGTTGTGCAAAGTCACACTTCTTGCAATTTTCTAGCAGCTAGTGCTTCTTCAATATTTCCAAGACCTATGTTAAATGTGAAATATGCTCCTCCCAGGTAGTACTATATACTAGTATATCATCCAAATAGACAATAACTAATGAATCTATAAATGGGCACAATACATCATTCATTAATCTCATAAATGTAACTGGTGCAATACATATGCCAAATGACATAACTAACCACTCATACAAATCTTGCCTGGTTTTAAAGGCATTCTTCCATGTATTTTCTTCTTTGACTCAAACTGAGTGATATCCAAACCTCAAGTCTAGCTTGGTGAAATACTTTTCTTGCTCAAACTGATCTAGTAGATCATCTATCCTAGGTAGGGGTATCCGTTCTTGAGCATGATTTTTTTCAATGCCATGTAATCTATACACCTCTGCCAAGTACCATCCTTATTTAGCATAATGATGATGGGTGACCCACATGGTGATGTACTTGGTCGAATGACCCCTTGTTCCAATAACTATTGCAAATATTTATTCACCTCACTTGCTTCTATAACAAACTACTTGTAGATCCCAATATTTGGCGATGGGGAGTCTGGCAATAGCTGGATCTCGTGCTCCACTTCTCTCTAATGGTGTAACCATTTAGGCTCTCAGAACACATCCTTGTATGCCCATAATAACTCCTCCAATTGCTCTTTTTATTTCGTAGTACACCCCTCTAGGGATGCCTTGCCTCTTATTGACTCCTTTATAGACTATTTTTCTCTTAAAAACAATAAAACATAGTTCTTGATGAAATTATTCAATTTCTTGGCTTGGTTGGCACTTACCAATGAAAATTTTGACTTGTCTTTGTGTGTGTTGTCGTTGAACGATTTTCCATCCTTGATGAGTCAATACTGGTTAGATGATCCAGATTTAAACATGAATGCAACAAAATACAGAGATAACCATATCCACAAATATGCAGTGGAAATAATACTTCATTTCATTAATGGAAAATACCGAAATATGCTTACAACCAGAAATGTAAATAAACCAGCTAGGGCGATGGTAGCTTATCTCTGAGAAGAGATGTGGTGACTACATGCCTATGAAATGTGTTACAATGAGGCTCAAAGGCCTATTTATTGTTGAGAAACAATGGAAAAACCCTTCACATTCCAAAACCTAACCCTGGAAGATG
>APFE030699901.1:100915-116576 GCA_000404065.3 Pinus taeda | reverse complement strand
GTACACTTCCAAGTTAGACTAGTTTTATTTCATTGCAAATCTGGTTGATGATAGCTTTAGTTTTTCAAAGTCTTATTTCAGATTGCATCATGGTTATGAATAGTGATTGATTTCATTTGTTAAAGGTTTATTCATCATCTAATTGAGTTGATAAGCAAGTGTTCAAGTTGGACATTCTCTCTATGAAATGGTGAATTAGATTTAGTCTCTTTTACTTACATGCAAACAGTTTGTTTCCATTTAGATTTATATCTTGAGATGAATGAAGTATTATGGAAAACTTTGAATGTCTCTTAAGTTAAGATCCTTTTTCATGTATGATTTATGCATCTTGAGTCTTTGATTATAATCTCTAATTCATTAAAGTCATAACTGAGGTGAGAGCAGATTTCTTGAGTCAAGAACTCTTTCAATGTTTCCTCTTTTAAGCTGATTGAATTAAGAGTTTTAGATATATTTTTCCTTAGTTTCTTTTGTCATTTATCTTTGAAAGTTTAGTTATACTTGATCTTCACAAATAGTGGATTTTCCTCCAAGTTTCACAAACCCGGATTGATAATAATACTTGCGTTAATTTAGTCACATAAATTAGCTCAACAGGGAGTGATACTGAGATGCAAATGACTAAGGAGGGGGTGTAGACCAGGAAGCATGAGGAGGGGGTCCCCAAGAAGGTATGGTTGTGGTTTGGTTGGGGCTGTAATATGCATGGAATGACCCTTGTATGCCCTACTGGTATGGTCTAGGCACATGAGGTCTCCTTTGGTTTATGTGGTAGAGCTACTTAGGGACCCCTTTAGCTCCTTGACATACAACTTTGACTCCAGGAAAGGAAGGGCACTTGTTTGTGGAGTGGTTTTCTTCATAGTCTAAGAAAATTTCAATAGAATTCAATGGACATTCATTCCTAGGGTGCCTCTTGGCGCATCTAGGACAAAAAATGGCCAAGGCTCTCTCTGCTTCCTCCTTCTTTCTCTTAATGTGCATAGTGTCCATTTGCAAGGCAAGGGTTTGCAACATCTCACTTTTGAAATCTTCTAGCATGCTTCCAATTTCACCCTTGATAGATGAGTTGGAAGAGGATGTACTGACCATAGGTTGACTACCCCTACCCTTTTTCTTAGCTACCCTAGAATGGTTTCTAAATATAGTCTTGATATCCTCATAGGGTAATTGGTAGATATCTCCTCTTGCTAACAAGTGTAAGGTATCTAGAAGATCTTCCCTTACTCCCCTAAGCAGGACCAGCTTTAGTGGCTGAAGGTCAATTGTGCACCTAGCCCTTTTGTAACTAAGATGGAATCTTTCTTCGTAATCCTCTAGGGATTCATCATTACCTATGGTCATCCTAAAATTTTTCTCTTTAGTATCGTTTGACAGGAAATAGTCTCAATACTTGTTGTTAAAGGCTTGCTGCATCTGAGCCCAAGTTGTGATGTTATCCCCAGGTAAACCCATGAGACAGCACAATGTTGCATCCTTGACAGTAGATGGAGATAGTTTCAATTTTTTCTCATCATCTGTATAGTCATAGGTTCGACATATAATAGCAAACTCAAATAGGAAAGTGTCAGGGTCTTCTATGGTCAAGCCATGGAAATGAGGTAGGGCAGAGGGGCTTATATTTTTCATGTTAGTGTTCCCATTGGTTTCCCTAATGGGGAAGGCACCCTACACTCTCTCTCTATTCCCTCTGTCATTTTTGTTTTCAGCCATTCTTTTAGTAGGAATGGGTTCTTCTTCTTTTTCTTCCCTTGTAGGTTCTTCAAATATGTCAGGTTGCTCGCCTACAGGTTCCTCCAGTTCACAACTACCGAAGAATAGGGAAGGTTGGTTGTTTGATGCAGTGGGGGTATTTGGCAAAAATTTCCCGAAGTTATCCCTATTCCTACGAGGCATGAAAGGAAATATTTTTGGGTTGGTTTTGTGTTTTTTTCAAACTTGGAAAGTACTTTGCAGAATTTAAATTGTTGATTAAATGAAAACTACTGACTGAGTGAAAAACTACTTGTTGAATTTGAACTCTTTCTTGCAAAAATGGAAAGGAAAGCAAAAAATATAGAATGAAAAAGGAAGCAACTAAATTACTTTTGCATAAATAAACTAATGGAATAATATTAGAGACAAGAAATAGAATAAAGAAGCAGTATTCACATATTACTCAAACACCTCCTCAGCGATGGCGCCAAAAAGTGATGAGCACCAATATTGCAGCAAGAATGTTGCAACTCCTAGGTTACCAGCTTTACTTTGTCAACCCGATGTTCGTACAAACTTGGAGGTGTCAATGATGTATACACAACTAAAAGTGATGGTTCTGCCTTTTGTCACAGTTCAACTGGTGAGAGACCACTAGGGTTTTCAAGCCAGACTTCTATGGAATCAGAAGAAGCTTGGTTTCTTGATGGAAGAAAGGGAAATATACTCTAAGGGAGAGCTACTCTACTGCAATAATGAGAAAGACTGAAATTCAATGCTAAATCACACAATTTCTTAATTAACTGCCAAGAAACTATGCTTTGTAATAATGCTAAATTAACATGAACCAAAAGCTACTATCTAAGCATGGAAGTAAGAAGCATCAATCATCACTAATGTGCAAGTAAAGGGACTGAAATAATTCTGCTTTTGTCTTTTTGTCTTTTCATGCAAAATCAAGTATGCAAACTAATTTATTTTTGTAGGTTTTAACCCCATACAGAAATTACTTGCATACGAATTCTAAAACACAGAAAATAAACAATGTGAGAACATAACACATAAAACACATATACACAGAGATTTTCCCCTGGATCCCAAAACCAGGACTACCAGCTTGATTTTTCATTATGTCCTTTCAATGTTACAATACATATTTATACGTGACGAAGCATCCAATACCATGGACTAAAAACCATCACGTCCAATACCATGAACCAAAAACCATCGCATCCAAAAAAAGCATGTGCAAAAATCATGCACAAAACCATAGGTGGGTCCGCCAAACGTAACATAGGATCCAAAACCAAAATTTTTTGGGGCGCTGCCCTGGACCCCATAAAGTGGGGTTATGGGTGCCCTTGAAACCCCCTGCTAACTACGTGGAAAGAATATAACATATCCCAACATTCTTTCACTTGTTGTTTTCTTTCCATAGGGGGCCACAAGAGAGCTTAGTCATTTTCCCAGCCCTGAAATGCCCATTGTCTCTCTACACCAAGAGAACTTCTCAGAGCTCACAAATTTTGTCAATGCATCTGTAGTAGTATTCTTCAAAGTGTCCACCTTTACCAGCAACACCTTTTTGTCTTCTATCATATCCCTCACAAAGTGATACTGAACATCAATGTGCTTTGTCTTTGAATGATATGCAGGGTTCTTTGCCAAGAAAATTGCACTTAGGCTATCACAATCTATCCTTATAGCTTCTTGTACTAACCCCATACTTGAACACAATCTCTACAACCAAACTACTTCCTTGCTTGCATGAGTGGCTACCATGTATTCTGCCTCTGTAGTTGATAGTGCCACTACAAATTGTTTCTTACTCATCCAACTAACTACACCTCGAAATCACATACCCACTTGTAGATCTTCTCTGATCTGGATCTCCAGCCCAGTCTACATCAACAAAGCCACGAATATCCAACACTCTATCCTATCCTGGTCTTCCTTGGTAGCATAGACCATAATCACTAGTGCCACACAAATACCTGAAAACCCGTTTCACTGCTGTCCAATGCTCCTTTCCTAGTTTTGATATAAACCTACTCAATAATCCCACTACATGTGCAATGTCTAGTCTAGTACAAACCATTGCATACATCACGCTACCAACTACACTTGCATATGGAACACAGGACATGTCCTCTTCTTCTTCTTGTGTCTCGGGACATTGTTCAACAGATAACGTCACACCTACAGGAATAGGAACCTTCACCGGTTTACTATCCTGCATATTAAACCTCTGCAATATTGTCTCGACACACTTCATCTGGTTTAATGACAGCTTCCTCTTTTCCCAATCTCTTTTAATTTCCATGCCCAAAATATAGTTTGCAGCACCAAGATCTTTCATGTCAAATTTGGAGGACAATTGGGTCTTCAAATTCTGGATAATTTCTTTGTCATTTCCAAATAGAAACCTATCATCCACATACAAGACCAGATAAATAACACGGTCACCAATTAATTCAAAATACAAACAGTGATCTACTTTGCTTCTGGTGAAGCCAAGTCCCCATATAAATGCATCAAATTTCTGATACCACATCCTTGCTGATTGTTTTAACCCATACACAGACTTCTTTAACTTGCATACCAGTTTTTTCTTATCATTCACTGCAAAGCCTTCAAGTTGCTTCATGTAGATTTCCTCTTCCAGATCCCCATGAAGAAATGATGTCTTCACATCCATCTGTTCTACCTCAAAATCAAAAGTAGTAGAAACAGATAAAAGTAATCTTATAGAAGTTACCTTGGCAACAGGAGAAAAAATATCACCAAAATCAATTCCCAACACCTGGGAAGAACCTTTTGCTACCAATCGATCTTTGTATTTCTCCACTTTTCCTTCTGCATTTGTCTTCTTTTTGAACACCCATTTGTTGCCAATGGGTTTCCTTCCAACCGACAACTCCACCAAATCCCAAGCCTCATTTTTGTGCAAAGATGCCATTTCATCAACCATGGCCTCTTTCTAGAGTTTTCCATCCTCTTAATCTACTACTTCCTTCACAGTTCTGGGATCATTGTCAGTAATAGAAAAATCAAAATTTGAACAGAAAGTAGATGGACTATACCTTTCAAGCTGCCTTCTTTCTCGAATTGATCTTCTCACAGTTGGAGTTTGTGGCTCTTCATCTTCTAATTCCTCCTCTGTTGTAGAGTTTGATTCTTCCTTCTTTAGCTCAAACTCTATCTTCTCAGGTTCCTTTCGTTAGACTTCATGTTTAATAACATCTTTCACCTCTCTGAACACCACATCTCGGTTGTACACAACCTTCCATGTGACTGGGTTTCAAAGCTTATAACCCTTTAAACCATCCTTATACCTAATAAATATGCTCTTTTCAGATTTACTATCCAACTTGGTTTGTTTTTCCTTTGGAACATGTAAATATGCATCACATCCTAATACCCTCAGATGTGAAAGAGAGGGTTTCTTACCAGTCCATACCTCTTGTGGAGTCTTATCCTCCAATGCTGATGAAGGTGACCTATTGACCAGGTAACATGTAGTATCCACCGCCTCTGCTCAGAATTCATGTCCTAACCTGACACCACTGATCATGCTTCTTGCCCTTTCCATCAACGTCTTATTCATTCTTTCTGCAACTCCATTTCACTGAGGTGTATATGGAGTAGTCTTTTGTCGTGCTATACCACACTTCTTACAGAATTCTTCGAATTCCTTAGTGCAAAACTCTCCACCGTTATTTATCCTCAACACCTTTATCTTCTTCTCTATTTGGTTTTCCCCCAGAGCCTTAAATTCTTTAAACCTATCAAAGACTTCAAATTTATTCTTAAGGAAATATATCCATGTATTCCTTTAGAAGTCAACTATAAATAATACAATACACATATTTACCTAGTGATGGAACCTTCATAGGTCCAAACACATCACTGTGCACAAGTTCTAATATCTATTTCACCCTCTTACTACCAAAGGGGAAATTCACCCGATTCTGCTTCCCATATACACAATTTTCACAGAAATCAAAATCCAGAGAGCTATTACTCATACCTTCTACCATACCTTTACCATGAAGTATTCGAAGGCCCTTTTCTCCAGTATGTCCAAGGCTTTGATACCATAGCATAGTCTTCTCTCCAGGGACCACTAAATTTTCTACTCCACTTTCAGGAACCACAAAAATATTGCACCCATCAATAACAGTGCTACCTTGCAGCTTGTACAGAGTTCCAATCCGAACTCCCTGCATCAATACTAGTGCTCCCCGAACCATCTTGCAAGTATCCTTCTCGAACACTATTTTTGCACCTGCATCATCTAACTTGCTAACATAAATCAAATTTCTACCTAATGTAGGAATATGTAGAATGCCTCGAAGTGTTCTAACCCTTCCACCTTGCAACATCAACTTCACTTTTTCATGACCAACAATTCTAGCCTTCATGTCATCCCCCAAGAAGACATCACCGCCATCATATTTCTCATACTCGCAGAACCACTCTCTATCGGGAGTGAAGTGAAAGGATGCACCTGAGTGAATCAACCATGCCTCATGATATACATGTGTACTTGAAGAAGCCAAGTACACATCCCCACCTTCATCTGAGGTGGTTTTCGCCTCTGCAGAAGGAGCCTCATCAGATCCCTTTACTTTGTCAGGAGCTTTAGATTTACAGTCCCTTTTGTAGTGCCCTTCCTTTCCACGTTTCCAACACACCACCTTTATAGGTTTTCCTAGAGATTTAGATCTCCCACTCAATGAATTATTTTTGTTTCTTTTCTGGGTCCACCCTCGTACAGACAAGGCATCACCATTTTGTCTCTCCATATTTTTCTGTCTCATCTCCTCCGTCAACAAGGATGAGACTATTTCATCAAAATGCATGGCAGATGCATTGCTACCTATTGCAATAACCAAACTATCCCACGAATATGGTAGAAAACACAACAAACTGATGCACTTATCTTCATATGAAATTTTAATATCAACAAATGCTAACTGACTTACCACAGTATTAAATGCATTCAGATGCTCTCTCACCGAGTCTCCATATTTCATTCTTAGGTTATACAGCTTGTTCCACAGGAAACATTTATTCACTAGAGACTTAGATTGCTATAAAGTCCCTAACTTCTCCCACAAAGCCTTCGTCGTAGCTTCCCTTGATACATTTAGCAATACTGAATCTGAAACACACAATCGTATTGTGCTCTTTGCCTTCTGATCCAACTTCGTCCATTCTTCATCGAACACTCCCGTTGGCTTAGTACCAGGATCTACCCCGATCCATTGGTCTTTATCCACCAACAGATCCTCCATCTTGAGTTTCCACAACTCAAAACTCTGACCAGTAAATTTCTCGATCTCTATCTTTCCACTGCTCGCCATCTTCTTTCATTACCAGAATCAATCTCGCAGATCTCCCACTGAACAGGGTCCACCACAGGCCCGAGTGTAACCCCTTAGTGACAAAGGCGTCCCATTAAAGCCAAAACAACTCTGATACCAAATGTAGGTTTTAACCTCGTACAAAAATTACCTACATACGAATTCTAAAACACAAAACATAAACAATGCGAGATCATAACACATATACACAAAGATTTTCCCCTCGATCCCAAAACCAGGACTACCAGCTTGATTTTTCATTATGTTCCTTTCAATGTTACAATACATATTTATACATGTCGAAGCATCCAATACCATGGACCGAAAGCCATCACATCTAATACCATGGACCGAAAGCCATCGCATCTAATACCATGGACCAAAAACCATCGCTTCCAAAACAAAATGTGCAAAAATCATGCACAAAACCATAGGTGGGCCTGCCCAACCTAACATAGGGTCCAAAACCAAAATTTTCTGGGAAGCTGCCCTGGACCACATAAAGTGGCATTACAGGTGCCCTTCAAACCCCCTATTAACTACGTGGAAATAATATAACACAACCCAACAATTTTGGTGATGTGGCAGGTGGATTAAGGATGTTGGAGGATGGATGGAAGGGTTAGGAGATGGTTGGATGGTGTGGGAGACCCTTGGGAGGCTTTTGGTGACTTCCTAGAGGTTTTTTCTCAATTCAGCCTCAAAAGAGGCTATTTAACGAAAACCTATAGTATGTGCTAGAAACCTACAAGATTCCCTGTAAACCTACACGATACAGCCGAGAGAAAAATGGAAGGTGTTGGAGGTGATGGAAGGGTTAGGGAAGGTGGTAGATGGGTAGAATGAAGTGAGGAAAGCTCTAGGATCACTTAGAAGTCAACAACAAAGTTACAGGATGGTTGAGTTCACTCAATGTGCTTGGAAGAATTTCTATGAAAAATGATGAAACTAGTGAAGGAAATGGTGAAAACAAGGAATGACTATGGTAGCTAGAGTGGAGGGTGGTTGCCACTTATGAATTCTTTGTCTCCTCTTGAAGTACCTGCTCTACATAAGACATGTATAATTCCCAAAAAGCTAAGTAAACAAGAAGCATTCTCATAAGCTAGAAAAACAGAATTAATGAACTAACTGCCTACAGTATGCATGAGGAAAGTTGTTGAAAGGAAGGAAATCATGGATGTGATTTACTGCAAGAGTGAAGATAGAAGATATGGAAATGAAATCTTACTTTGCAAAATTGATCAAATGTTAACTTAAATATAGTAACCTCTAAAGCTTATGCAAGAAATAGAAATATGTGTTTTTGGGGCTGCATAAGGGTCCCTTCCGCAAATCATGATCTCAAAGTGAGGAAATGAGGCCAAGGCACCCACTGACAACCTTGTGGTACTCCTTTTATCCCTACTAACTTGCTACTAAAGTAAGGCACAAATGGAAGTAAACTAATAAAAAACCAATCCAATCTACACTACTTGCAATGAAAACACATCTAAAAGCAAATTAACAATGAAGCTATGAGACTAATATAAACATATAGATACATGAAAGAGGAGCCTTGGCTACTAGGGTTGGGCCCTAATCCAAAAGCTTCAGCCCTTAGAGTTAACTCAGTGTTGGCTCAAAACAAAACTCATTCTTATTACCAAAATATAAAATTACATCAATAAAACTTTCACAAGTCTGTAGCTCGAAAATAGCTTAGAGTTTTACAACAAAAATTTGAATCGTAATGAGGCTCTAGGCCTCTCTACTTATACAACTGAAGTCCCCAATGACTTATTAAAAATTAGGGAGGCTTGGGTCCCGAACTCGAGATAATCTAGCTCTTTGTCTCTCACTTGCTCAGTTGCCTTCTAATCCTCATGGCTTGGTTGCTGGCACTCTAAGCTGGTGTGATGGATGGAGGAATATTTGAATGGGGGAGAAGTAAATGAGGAGGATTTACCTCCTACAATCCCTTTCCCTTGTCCCATTTGAATTTTAACCTTAGTATTTGCCAAAATTCCTTGATTTTCTCCTCCAATCCTGCATTCATTGCATATTAGTCAACTAAGCATCATATCCAACTCTAACCCACCTCATAAACAAAATATAATAAAAAACATGTAATAAGTTGTGAGAAAAGTTGGTTTGACTAAGCTAGGAGGTGATTAAGGCCCATATAATTACCCAATGATGAGGCTCATCAATATTCAATCCACTTATCCGCTCCATGTCATCACATCATCGTCTCATGGATTTCATAAGTTGGAGTTCTTGTTGAAACACTTTTTTCCTCTCTAGATTATTAAATCCTTCAATGAGGATTCCATTAGATAATTTTGAGGATCTAGTATATCCCCAACTAACAGATGTTTCATTTTTGACTTGATGTATGATGAGCCTTGTCCTAGATGATGTCTTCCTTTCATTCAATGCCAACTGAGGTTTCTAAGAGTTATATCCTTCATGTTTTTTCTATCATGGACTTTTCCCTTCATGATTTCCGTGGAGATGTCACGAGTTCTTGTTTCCAATGCTTCCATGATGCCATGATGCATGTTATCATCATTGTCATATCTTATAGCATAAATTTATGATAGGAACCTTTTGTGAGGGATACTATCCCAATCATAGAGATATGTTACTCCCTCTTCCCTTGGCCCTTTTATTCAGCTTCCTCCATCTATTTGGTGATATGATCTTCCATTATTTTAGCTATACCTATTCTGCCTTGTTTGAGTACAAAACTTCCCTTTCCTTTCTGCACATGATTTAGTCCTTTACCCTTCAATACTTTTTCCATCAACTTGCCTTTCTCTATTTAGCATAGAGACCATAAGTTTTCAAATAAGGTAACCTTCTCATCTCATGGACATTTGTTATCTTGATTGTCTGTTAGTGCATTATGGTTAACTTGCTTTCTAGGTCTTGTAGATGGAAGATATCCTACATCCTTTGATACCCTTTACTTTCATGTAGATCAGATTTCATGTGACATTTTTCAATGCGTCTTTAGAGAATGAGTTTATCATCTACATCATTTTGATGTCTCAAATTTTTCTATATGGGGGATCTTTCATAAGCATCCTTTTCCATAAATTCAGAGGAGACCTTTCGATATGTTTAATGACTTCGACTTCTTAGAGGACTATGATTATCCTCCTTCTTCATGCAAGGAATCTTGATGATCCAACCAATTTATAGATATCCTTGCAAAGATGAAGTCATTTAACTAAAATTGATTATAAAAATGAAAAATACTTACTTGGCATGTGAAGATAAAATCTTCACCTTGATCACATTGATGCTTGTTGAAGAAGATGTATGAGTATTTTTTTCTTGGGTGATCTTCTTTCAAATGAGAAAGCATTTCCTCAATAGAAAAGGTAGCTCCATTTGAAGAGGATGGTTTTTTGATTCCTTGGATGATGTTCTTCTAGGGAAAGGAAATGATTCTTGCTTTTATAACCTTGAAGATGATGACAATGGTTTTTCTTCTTCAATATGATTTTCCTTCTTTTGTAGATCAAGATTGTTGCTAGGGTTTCAACTTTCTCCAAGCCAATTTGATCTTCATTTTGAAATTTTTTGAAATACCTTGTTTAGTAGACATCTTGATGAGGGTCTTGGTGGCCTTTTGATGATGACCATGGAGACACAACTTCTTGATGTTGTTGATTGTCTCCTTGATTGCATAGAAAAACCCTTGTTGATGTAGACTGTTGTTGTAGATTGCTAGGGTTTGATCAAGATCAGGGTTTGTTTCTTTAATGTAGATCTTGATGTCCTTCAGATTGCTTTTATGCCCTACTAGAAACTTGATCTTTGAAATGTCTCTTTTCTGCCATTCCTTTGACTGTAACCATAGCTCTAATACCATGTTGTAACCATAGCTCTAATACCATGTTGAAGAGTCTAGGGCAGTTAGAATTAATGTGATTTTTCTTAGCTTGATAAGTATTTCCGAGGAGTTTTTAACTTTTCTTCTTATCATAGTCTTCACTTGTTATTATTAGAGTATGTCTTCTCAATTCATCAAATAACTACCAAAACAAAGAGACAAGAACACAAAATGTTGGCATTTTGTCGGGGCCAAAACCTCTCCCTCTTGGAGAGGAAAACTCGCACAAAATTCTTCTTATAGAGATTCCAATTGACGAACACCAAGACCATGACCCTTGACCTATTATGCCACTCCAATACCAAGACATCAATCCTTTTCTTTTTCACTGTTGAGATCATCATCGTTGCTACACCATTGAGATCATCATTACTACATTATTGAGATTTACATTGTTGCACCTACATGGAGGACTTCGTCGTAACGACGAGATCATTGTTGCTACACCATTGATCCATCTTCTTATAGATCATTGCTACATCTTCTGAACAACACCATCATTACCAGCACATAGATCTTTCTTAGAACATTACCAAGATTGTATCTAGAAGGTATGTTGAAATTGAATAACCCTCTTCATCATAGATACACCAGGACTGGGAGACCAAGACTGTGACTATGTTTATATTGCATATAAGCCAAGACAACGTATCATTGAGATCCTCCTTATAACATGTATGCGAAGATTGTAACTTTCGAGGTAGCTGAGACTATAGTCACCGTGAAGAGATTATCGTCATGAGGTTGTTGTAATTCATTGTAATCATCACCGAAGGTAGGAGAGGCATCTGAAGTTCTTCATCGCACAAGAATTTGAGATTATGTGTCACTGTGTTTATCTAAGATATGTACTTATTATGTCATCCAAGATATGTTTTGTGCTTCCCATGGTGACCCCAACGAGGTATTTATAATTGTCACGTATCCATAAATAAGTTGACATTATAGTGTAAAACACTCTGTATATTTATTGATATATTATATATATTATAGAGAAGAGAGGGGTCGACAACAAAATTAATAAAATTTTGAAGAATTGCAATTAGATTTTTTTCTTTTTCTTCTTAAAGTTCATTAGTCTTAATAAACCCTAATCATCATCATTTATAAATAAGTAATAATCAATTATAATAATTAACTACATTAAATAATTAAATTTAATGATTAATAATTAAAATTAATTATTAATAGTTAACTATATTTAATAATTAATAACTAGTTGTTTTCCTCCTTTCCGCGGATCATGGTAACAATGGCATGTGAGCATCTTTAGCATTTAGCATTTATGAGAAAAGATAAATTAAATATAACATAAAACATTACATTAAAGATGTATAAAATGATACTTATAAAAAATATCAAAAAAAAATATTTAAAAATTTGTTAATAAAAATATTATTTCAAAAAAGCTTTTAAAGATGTATAAAATTGATGATGATGATGATGATGATGATGATGATGATGATGATGATGATGATGATGATGATGATGATGATGATGATGATGATGATGATGATGATGATGATGATGATGATGATGAAGATGAAAGTCCACCGAGACCAAACATTGGTCTATCGGACCTAAAGAAACAAACTATTTATTTTGATTTAAGATTTTATTCCTATGCTCAAAAAGCTTGGAGAGAAGCCTCCCAAGCTCACTATAATTTTGACATTGTAAAAGGCTAGGAAGGTCAATATTGTAACAAAGATTGTGAAACTAACATCTAATGTAGTTGTACGTGGGGCACTCTAAGAGGAAGTGGTTTTCATCCTGGATGTTCTTATTTTCACATATATGCAGATCCTTTCCATCCACATATATGCAGATCCTTACCATCCATGGTGTTTTAGGAAATGCCTATGGAGCTCATGAGAATTCGTTCTAATCTTTGCTATATTAATTTTCTTCTTTGAGCTAGTTAAAATAGAGAGATACTTTTGATCTTCTACAGTGGGGTTGATGACCTTTTTATAATAACTTAATTTTCTTTTAGCCCCTAAATCTTTCACACACCACATTTTTTCTTTGAACTTAGAAGTAACAATATCTTTAATGTTATTTATGTTTTTCAATGCATCATTTTCATTGATCTCCCAATAATTTAACGAGGCCCTTGTGTCTTTATGCCACCCCCTATTGAGCCTTAAGTGATTTTGGATGGAATTTAAAGCTAGCTTAGGAAGTCTATAAAAGAATTGTCCAAAAAAATTAATATTTAAAAATTTATCACTAAAAAAATATTTCAAAAAAACTAATACAAGAAATTAAATATCATATTTATGAAAAATCAGAATAGTAAAATATTTTTACAAATTCCAACATAAAACCAATTAATACGCAGAAACAATGCCTTATTCCATTAACCATTAGTTATGAACAACTGGATCCAAATGGAGTAGGTTTTCTTACCTTATTTTTTGACAACTGGACTATAGATGCCAATATAGTGAAGTGTAGTGTCTAATTGTTTACTAAGATTATATGTACCACTTTCACTTTAACTATAAATTCAGAGGAGTTTTTAGTATATTTGATTTATTAGTTTAGAAGTATTAATATATTTGCTTTATTTATGGATAATTTCCACTAACTTATCAAATTATATATTATATATATATAAATATTTTTTATCTATTTTATAAAATATATATTTATTATTTTTTAATTATATATATATATATAGATATATATATCAAAAATAGAATTAAAAATATACAACATTAAAATATACTTCTAAGTCCATTATTAATTAATAATGGCAATGGAAGTTAAAACAATAGATTTGCAGATGGAGTTTACTTTTTCGGCTTCTTTAAGTTTTTGCATATTTCTTTTTAAATATGTTTTTAATAATATATCTACTTGTTTAGTAAAGTTAATTTTAGTTTATTGTTCCATTTTTTTTTAAATATTAATTTTATAACCACATGCAAATTTATTTTGCTCAATAGAAGTTTCTTCAACAAACTGCAAATAAAATATATATTTAAATACTATTAGATAATAAGCTAATTTTAAAATAGCTATTTTTTAGCATTTAAAGAGCTCCTTTTCTCATTATCAGCCAATAGTAGCCCTTGGTAATGCCTCTGTGTGAATTATATTATGAGAAATCCCATATCTCTACAATACTGAAATTGAAGCTGTTTAAATTATATTTTGTGGAAAATTGAAATCAGTTAATATTGCATAAATCTCATATCCCTACAATATACTGAAATTAAAGTTTAGTTGTTAGTAGTGGGAATAAGTGCATTGTTGGGCAGGAAGAGGAGAGGAGATTGAAGTAAAATTGAGCAGCTAGAAAATGATGTTACAACAACAACAGGTGCAACAAGGTGTAAGAAAGTGAAGAGATGGAATTGTTGTTTGAAAAAATATTGGAAAAAAGTGATTTAAATGAAAATTGTAAATTCTTGATTCCGAAGAAAATTGTTATTTATAATATTTTTAAAAACTTAACGCCGGAAGAGATTGTACAAGTGCATACCCGGCATGGTGTTCCCCGTATTTGACTTGAACGATGGAATACATGAGACATTCACTTTTAGACACTGGGCAAGCAGTAAGAGTTACGAGTTCAATGGTGTATGGATAAAGTTTGTGAAAAGAAAATCACTAAAAGTTGGTGACACTGTAAGGGTTTGGAGAGATAATGTGAATAACAGATTTTGCATCAATTGCGCGCGGCAGTACCTTAGGGAACACCGGCCTTGCACGTGCAAATGGAAACGTCTCCGGCTACACATCGCCATCAGCAAGGGATGTGGCAATGCCCAGATGGCGGCTTCTTCGTCAGCACGTGCTCAGGTCAATAATGGCAATACCCATGACAGTGACATATGCCACTTCTCCGACTACACATCGCCATCAGCAAGGGATGTGGCAATGCCCAGATGGCGGCTTCTTCGTCAGCACGTGCTCAGGTCAATAATGACAATACCCATGACAGTGACATATGCCTCTGCATTCGACTCAGGTGTGTGCATACAAATGCAAACAGAAATGCAGATCATAACGTGTACGGTGCTTATCTTCTTCCCAGAATGCCCAGAACGTGTACGGTGCCTCATCTTCCTCCCAGAATGCCCACATGGCGGCTGCTTCTTGTGGGATGGTCAATGGAGTTTGCGTCTGCCTTCGACTCTATGGGAATTGCAAATAATAAAAGATGAACTCCATATCTTCTTGCTTAGCCACTTCAATCATCTTTTGATAGTTATTAATAGTTAATTTTTGTTACGCAGAGTGTTGTTACTTGTTGCCCTAATTTTATTTCACTTCGTTTTTACCCTAGCATTGTAACACTAGATCACATGGTAATTTAATTATTCTTTCGTATCAAAAGAAGCATCTCCTTATAATATAATTTAATTATCTTTAATTAGCTTGTGGAAGATAATTATATAAAAGTATTATGAAATTGGATTATCATTTTAATTATCAATTTTGATCTAACTAGAATTTTTGTTTTCTGATATGTTGGGAAAGTTTAGGAAATTAGAAACTCTTTTATGCATCTTTTTTACTTTAATTTAATTCTCTTTAATTCGCTTGTGGAAGATAAGTATATAAAAGTATTACTAAATTGGATTATCATTTTAATTATCAATTACTTAATTAGAATTTTTGTTTTATGATATGTTGAGAAAGGCTGGGAAACTAGAAACTCTTTTATGCATTTCTTTTTTACTTTATTTTAATG
>APFE030699901.1:84250-100495 GCA_000404065.3 Pinus taeda | reverse complement strand
TAAATTGCATAATTTTTTTAATAACATAGTTTTAATATTTAGCATAATATTAATATTAAGGTTTAATTATTAACTTTAATTATAATCAAAATTTATGTTATATATATATATATGAATCAATCTTTAAGAGAGATTATTTGAGCGTAAATCACATGATGTTTCATTTATCGACGCGTTTCGAACCAACTAACCTGGTTCATGGTTAGCACAAGTGGAATGAATAGATCAGGGTTTGCATGTTAAATAGAGGAGAACCTCCAATAGCTATATTGATAAAGGCTAGATTTGACAGGTTAGTTGGGTCATGATAATAACAATTATTTAATTAGATAAGTTACCCGAGTTAGTTATAAAAAGGACTCTTTTTATACCCTCACCATTATACAAATGTATTAAAAAATAAAATAATAACCTAATTTAAGTTAATTCGATAGTTAGTTAACAAAGTTATTATATCTAAAAATTAGAGTGACTAAAAGTTAGTTAAAAAGTCATTAAATATATAAATAATAGAGCAATATATAAATAGCTAGATATATTCTTATTAAAATATAAGTTAAAGGGTTGTTTCATACCCTTATTTATAAATGAATTATTAAAAACAATCAATTATGAACTAGATTAAATTTAAAATAATACTTATTTATCAAAGTTAAATAAATATAGAGTAATATAAGGGTATGATAAAGAGTAATTTAAATTATAATAATGATATTATAAATCTATATTAAAATAAAATAATTTAAATTAATGGTAAGTGAATTAAATCTAAAAATTAGAGTCGTAAGGTATAGGAATATAGTTATATTTATTGAAAATGGACTTTTTAAAACACTTATAAATAAAATAATTAAAAATAAATTAATTCTAATTTAATTATTTAAATAAATATAAAGTTAATATTATGGGAATGAAAGAAAACTCTAATAACTAAAATTTATTTTAAAAAATTAAGGTTTATTTAAGGTTTAAAATATCATGAGATTAATTCCATATTATTTTCTATTCCAACTAAAATCAATCCATAAAGAACAAAGACCACAAGAAACAAAAAACTAGGGGAAATTTTATCGATTGTTTTTAATAAATCATTTATAAATAAGGGTATAAAACAACTCTTTAACTTATATTTTAATAAGAATAATATATCAAGCTATTTATATATTTCTCTATTATTTATATATTTAATGACTTTTTAACCAACTTTTAGTTACTCTAATTTTTAGATATAATAACTTTGTTAACTAACTATCGAATTAAAATAAATTAGGTTATTATTTTATTTTTTAATACATTTGTATAATGCTCAGGGCAAAAAAAGGGTCCTTTTTATAACTAACTCGGGTAACTTATCTAATTAAATAATTGTTATTATCATGACCCAACTAACCCGTCAAATCTAGTCGTTATCAATATAGTCGTTACGTGAATATGGCCGTTGGAGGTTCTGCTCTATTTAACATGCAAAGCGTCATGTGTTCATTCAACTTGTCCTGACGATGAACCACACTGGTTGGTTCGAAACGTGTCGACAAATGAAACATCATGTGATTTAAGCTAAAGAATCTCTCTTAAACTTGATATGAATCGCAGAAGCCTCAATACAACAATGGAATCAATCTTATTCTTGTTTCATTCACACGAAGATAAGGGAATCTACAAGTTAGGGATTTATCACATGTAAGTTGATGGTTGGGATGTCACCGTGAGGAAAGTAATCCCTACATAACTAAACATGTAAATTGCATTCTTGTGCCATTGTCATATAGATACAGCTTGAGTGGGCCTAATGGTTAAGAGAATGTGTTTCCTCCTAAGAGGTCACAAGTTCAAAACGAGAAGGGGTAGAGTATGTATGCCTTTGTAGACTTAGCATTCAAATCGCTGCGCGGAGGTGGGTCCCTTGTCCCACAAACAAGGGGGTCTCATACACCAATTTGGTGTTTGGCTTGGGTGTGACCTTAAAAATAGATATTATATTATTATTAGATATTGAACCACCTTCACAAGTAGAAGTTATGATCTAAATGGCTTGCAACTCCTACAAAGTCATATACAATAGTGTTTCCTCTAATTAATGACAACTTTGACCATGAACCTTTTGTCCTAGAGCTTTTACTCCAATTTAAGGCAATCCAAATTGTTCCAATTTTGAAACAATGAATAAATAAGTGGAATCCCCCTAATTAGAGTGCCATAATTTTTTAGCTTATGCACATGGTAACACACTACCTACTATATCCTTTACTAAGTAGAAAATAAAAAAATAAACAATATATTTCAATAGGGTGTTATATACATTTGAATTAAAATTACACACTTGTAAATAGGCTAGAGAAAATTTATTTATGTACTATAAATTTATATTTTGAGTTGATTTGCAAACTTCAAAAATTGGTAAATTATATTTTTGAATCTAATTTTTTTATGTTGAGATTATGTATTTTGAATTTCAATCCATATATTGTTTTGAAAAGAACCAAAAAAAAATTAGCTTTAATAAATGATTATATGCTATTGTTAGTCAATGTTGTATGAAAAATGAAAACTAACAATCTTAGGTGGGGGAATACAATGCAAAAAACATATTTATTAGATAAATATGCAAAAGATCAATTATATTTCATGTACACTTGAACATATAATTACTTATATATAAAGTAAATAATATATAAAAATTATATAATGCGAAAAATTTATAATAACCCCACACATATATATGAACCATTCATGTTTATTCCAATATAAGAAAAGGTTTGTAGGTTATTTAGGATATAGTTGTTACATTAAAAAAAAACTATTTCATTGTATTGATTTTCTCAAAAGTTGATGTCATGTTCTCTAAAAAAAAAAGTTAATTTTATTTAAATATTAAATAGAAATTATACTTTTGATTTGTGTATTAAAATGATATATTTCATATTGCATAGTAGGTTCATTTGATTTCCATCTTATTGAAAAGTAGTCCTTAATTATACTTTTTTTCTTTTAATGTTGAAATTAAATTTTTATCAAATTGAAATTTTGCTAGTGTCGCACTTAATTTACTAACAAATATAATTCTTTTTTCATGAGGGTAAACTTAAAGCTTAACATTGTTTCATTATTTTGGATTTTTAGGAAATTATTTTTAGCCACTAAGCTTACTTAAAGCTAAATTTAATAAAAAGTTGTGAACATAGATAAAAGTACCTTCCTATTAACTAGAAAAATAATTCCAACAATAAAAATGACTATACCAATTTCCATTCGTACTAATGTATGTGGAAGAATTTTATAGTATATATCTTATGGTAAATCATTATAAATGTTTAGGACTATTGGGATATGAGTTGAATGCCTTTAACTTGGAATTAAAGAGGATTGGGATTGTTAGTTGGTGATCCCCTCTATAATGCCTCAACTTAGAATGCCACATGTATGCCTTGGTCTTTGCTCACATGTTTGTTAACTTTAAATTAGAATTTTCAAAAAAACAAACCAAAACAATGTTGTATTTAGATAAAGGCTTAATTTCCTCTACACGACTTGATTAGTCATTCAAAATAAAAAGTAATTTAGTTAAATGTACCCTATTGAAAATAAATAAGACATATGAAATGTCTCTATAATATTTTAAAGTCTTCGCTTACAATTTCTCTTTGCACTATGAACTTGTGGTTCTATTACAAGAAAATATTGGAAATCCCTTTTGTAATATATGGGACTATGGTTCTTTGAGGTCCTTTATAGCATCTATGCAAAATTTATTTTATTTTAGAGCTTCCTTTAGTGGTGTGACGATATTTTAATAAGAATTATGAAATTGGCATTGGTGGTGTGATAATATGTTATTGAGCATATGTAAATTACACAAATGCTATACCTTTAACAATTGAATTTTTTGAAATGACAATATGTTACTTGCAACATGCTAGAATCATACATTTTTGTTTCAATAATTTGAATTTAATGCATCTCTCCTCCCCATGTAGTATTATAAATTGGCACCGTAATCGAGAGGGAATGAAGTGGGTGATTACAATTCATACTATGACCATTTGAAACTTTATTAGCATCTCAAAATCCATATGTTTCTTCTCAAATATGCCCTTCATTTGAATAATATTTATTTTCATGCATTGCTTTATCTTCATCTACATGTGACCATCTATATAATTCTTAGAAGAGAGCAAAATTTCCCCCACCCAAGTATATCCCTTTCATTATTAGATAGTCTGATCCATTGGTATATCCAAGGGACAAGAAAGGTGGTAACTGTTAATGTGTTAAAATTTGGAAGCACCCATCACTTATAAGTTTCATTTTTTTGAAAACATGATAAAATGGACATAAACCATATTTCTTATAATTGATGTCACATAGTGAATTTTACATAAATATCTTTGATAAACTTTATACTTTCCATGGGACACATAGACCCGTTGTCCTAAAAACTACACTCTACTTTATTTTACAATATATCCACCCTTTATTCTCTTAGATGTCTACTTCCCCTCCTTCCCCTCCTTTGAGGGTATACTAGGCTTAATTCACTATTCAATTTTACCACTAACATCAATTATTGTGTTGTTTTAACCTGCATTGGATGTATACTTTTATTTTTATTTTTCCTTCTTGTTATATTATATATTTTTAAGATCATATTTTTTAAAAAACACATATTTTCTCATAAAAGAACATAGATTCAAATTAAAATCAAGTAAAATATTTACACTTCCCTAAACTTTAGCAACACTTTAGAAACATGTGCCCCTTGTCCCCCAAAAATAGATATGATATACCAATTTTATATCTAACTTAACTACAACCTTAAAATAATAATATTATTATAATATTTATTTTATCCAAAAAAATAATAAAAAATATAACAATTAATTTTTTTTATTGATTATTTATTAATGAAAATTAAAATAAACAACCTTAAATTTTCCATATCAAAAAATATAATATGCAATATCTATGCATTTAGCTTTAAAAACCAATTAATTGCAAATACAAATATATAATAGTAAACAAGTAATATGAGAAAAAGCAACGCCAAAATAAAATTTTGGTTCAATTTATTTAGATTAAACTCTATTAATTGCTCTCAAAATAATAAAAACAACATTAGAACCATTCGCTAGTACGAAGCAACATCGCTACCATTTTCAAATTTTATGATAATATTGGACTTTTTTATTATGAAAAGAAAAATGTGATAATATTGAACATTTTGGTTATGAAAAGAAAAGTGTAACATAATAATTCATAAAGACATATTAATAAATGTGATTGATATAAGTAGTAGGTTTATATTAATAAATTCCAATTTCCACTTACAAAATACATTAGTCAAACGGATTAAATAAATTGTCTATCAATACATATAAAGCTACTTATAATCATGTTTTTGCATTGCACTTAAAAGGCCAATTCTTATAAGTAAAATATTAAAACACGGAAGCACTTATATTCATTGTCTAAAAGAAACCTCTAATTTCTTGTCGATCAAACCTAAGAAGTTTATTACTATGCATTTATTCATTTTCATTTTTTAATATAATTAATTAAATGCTACATAACCTAACTATTCAATAACAAACTTATCATTCAATCCTAAAATCTTACAAATATTTCTAATGATGGTGGAAAATGAAAAACACCCTAAAATTACATGGGAAATGAAGATTTTATAAACTGCAAACGTGGAACGAGATTTTTCCAAACAAGAGAAAAGAATGCTAAAAGAAAAGTATCTAACTTATTTGGACAATATGAGGTGAATTGAACACAAGAATCAAAACGTATTTCATTTTGAGTTAACATGAAATTCATTTTAAATCCAACATATATTCAAAAAAACCTAAACATAAATAATAGCAATGCATCAACCATTAGTGTAAAATAAACATAAATGGAATATGTTCACGATAATAAAATATGCATCATGAAAAAAATCTCCACAAAGAACACAACAATAAATAAAAACATTTAAATAAATTCAACCATAATGGAATATATTTAATAGTACTCACTAACACAACCATATTAATGAATGTGGTTAATATAGTTCATAGGCGTATATCAATAATCTACCACTACTATTGAAGGAATACATTAGTCAAATGGATTAAGTAAATCATGTGTCAATACATATAAAAGCCACTTGTAATCATATTGTCATTTCTCTTCAAAAAAGAATGCATATAAGTAAAATATAAAATAATGAAAACATTAAAGCACTTATATTCATTGCTTAAAAGGCCTCTTTAATTTCTTGTTGATCAAACCTAATAATTTTACTGCTATGTGGTGATTCAAACCATTTTTAATACAATTAATTAAATGCTACATAACCTAGCTATTCAATAATCAATTTATCATTCTATCCTAAAATTTCTAATGATGGTGGAAAATACAAAAAAATATAAAATTACATGGGAAATGAAGATTTTATAAAGTGAGGAAGAAGAGATGGCGAACGGGAGGAGCGATGGCGTTCCGATGGCGAGCAGCTGCTAGGGTTTTGACAACCCGGGTAACCTGCGGCGGCAGGGTTCCTGCACTGCGCACTAAGATCTGACAAGGGCCACAAGCGTTTCAGGTCGCAGGCGGATCAGGTGGCCCCAATGGTACCCCCAGAGGGGGATGGGGCACCACTTCCGCCCTTTAACGGAAGCCAGCAAGGACCAGAGGGTAACCCAAGCACTGTTTCAGCGAATCAAGACAAGTCCACAGGGGAAACGCAGAACACGACGGATCCTCAAGCTTCAACTGATCATCCAAAGGTTAGTTCATCCACTTGTAAACCGGTTGCTATTCATAGGCCAGAAGTTGAACTGCCTAGTGACAGAATAAATGGAAGAATACAATATATGAAAGACCATGCTCTTATACGCAAATTTATGGGCTTCTGGCCAAATGAAAAAGCACTAAGAAGCTGGATAAATAACAAATGGAGGCCAAAGGGTGAAATAACTCTTCTCTTAGGGCCTAAAGGATTTTTTATTGCTATTTTTAACTGCCTGGAAGACAGAAACAGAGTTTTCGATGGGGGGCCATATTTTTTCAATTATGATCGGCTCTACCTTAGAGAATGGGTAGCCCGCTTTAATCCGGATAAGGAAGACCTCAGCTATGCTCCAGTATGGATCAGACTATATTCGCTGCCATGGGAATATTGGGATGAAGACTCTTTAAAATCCATTGGATCGGTGATAGGAGATTTTGTAAAAGTGGTAGAAGAAACCAAAACTGTGAGATACACGACATATGCCTCCTATGCCCGGATCTGTGTTTACATGGATCTAAAGCAGCCATTGCCAGACACGGTAAGACTCTTCCATGAGGATCATGATTGGATCCAAGCGATTGACTACGAACAGGTGCCTTTTCGTTGCAGGAAATTTCATGTTATTGGACACCTCTTCAGAGATTGTCCCCTGAACAAGAAGGAGGAAACTCCAACAAATCCAGAACCTCAATGGCAGGATGGCTTCACTAAAGTGACAAATCGAAGGCGAGGAAGCAAGAAACCGAATGCCCCTCCAAAATCTTCGCCAGTAGAGAACTCCATTCCCTCCACCAACAACAGCTTTGAGGTGCTAGCAAATACGACAACTCAGGATGAACCCAGCAAGGAAAAGTCAACTCCTAAAGCATCCACGTAGGAGAAACCAATCTCGACCCAGCAAAGTGAAAAGACCCAACCAGTCTCAGAATCCTGGAGCAATCCAGCTATGGACATTGACAATCCCTTACAGAGCAAGAATAAAGGGAAGGAGGCAGAAGGAAATCCGCAAGAAATACATTTCATGGAAGATGACAGTGAATCAATTGATATTGGGGAATTTGACCTCCTGGGGATGGAACAAGCCTGCAAATCAGGCAACTTTGACAAAATCCCTGAAACCCAAGTCGACAATTTGGTGGAAATATTAAACAAGGCCCAAAAGAAATACTCCCTAGGAGTACAAACAGGTAGTAAATGGGATGGCAAATTTGCATACAAAGACAGCAAAAAAAGAGGAAGGAAAACAACATTGGAACGAACAATCAAGCTTGGAGAAGTCTTAGTTGAGTCTGGCAGATATGCCAAACTCACCAAGTATTTCAACACCAACCTAAATCCCTCTCAATGAAGCTAATATCTTGGAACATAAGAGGGCTCAATAGCCCCAGGAAAGGGAAACTCTTAAAAAATTTGATCATGGAAGAAAAACCATCAATCCTATTCCTTCAGGAAATTAAATGCACATTGAACTTTTTGGAAAACGCAGTTGCTAAAGCATGGCCTGGCGGTCAGGTGATAGCAGTAGACGCGCAAGGGGCCTCAGGTGGACTTGCAATTTTATGGGATGCAAGAAAGATACAGTTAAATAATATTCATGCTAATAAAATCTTCATTCAGGCTATTTTCCATCTTCTGGGTACTAACATTTTTGGCCACCTAACGAATGTCTATTTTCCACAAGAAACGCAGCAGAAGGCAGCAATTTTGAACTCAATAGAGCGGCTCAATAAAGATAGGATGCATCCGCTTTGGGTGACAGGAGGAGACTTTAACATGATAGCTTCATCAGAGGAAAAGATCAGCGGTCGCTGCAGAACCAATAAGGATGGAACACTTCTAAAGGATTTTATACAGAGTAACTGGCTTATAGATCTACCTACAGCAAATGGTCTCTACACATGGACGAATAAGCGGCTTGCTCCCATGCAGATTGCCTCCCGTCTGGATAGGTTCTTGATCTCCGATAACGCAATCCATGTCAGAGGAGAATTCACAGCCCATATCATTCCATTTTCAGGTTCGGACCATTGGCCCATAGAGATGCTCTGGAATAGGCCTGGCAACAATATCAAAAAACCTTTCAGATTTGAAGCTTTCTGGCTTTCGCACCCAGAATTCAAGGACTTTATAACCACTACATGGCAAAACAGCAATCCAATTGAGCACTCCGAAATGGCAAGATTCCAAAAAAATTTGAAGTTGCTCAAGGGAGAAATCAAGCGATGGAATAAAAATACCTTTGGAAATATTTTTAAGGACAAGGAAAAGATTCTCCAAGATCTCAAAAATATTCAACAAAGATTAATCCTAGAAGGGCGGTCAGAGGAGCTAGCGCTAAAGGAACAAGAAATGGAAGGAAAACTTCTGGAACGAGAGAAACAAGAGGAAGTGCTATGGAGGCAGAAATCCCGAATCCGATGGCTGAAGGAGGGGGAGAAGAAAACCAAGTTCTTCCACAGAACCACAGTGCAAAGAAGAATGCACAACCAAATCTGACAGGTTACCAACGCCCAAGGAGAAAAACTGGAGACCCAGGAAGAAATAGAAAAGGAATTCCTACACTATTTTAAAGAAATGAGTCAAGAGCCAAACATCAACAGAGAGGAGGCCATAGGCAACATTACAAGGTACATTCCGCGGCTGGTATCAGAGGAGCAAAACTCCCTGCTTCTCAAACCAATTAGTCTCCAGGAGGTTGAATTCGCTGTAAAATCCTTAAAGGCCGGCAAAGCTCCGGGTCCCGATGGTTTCTCATCAAATTTCTTCCATCACTTCTGGGAATTAATTAAATGGGAAGTGTGGCAGGTCGTGGAAGAATCACGCAGCTTACGTTGGATGTATCCAGGCCTAAATGCAACTTTTATAGCTTTAATTCCTAAATCGGAGGACTCCAACTCCCCAGATAAATTCAGGCCTATTGCCCTGTGCAATATCATTTACAAGATTTTCTCCAAGGTAGTGGCGCTAAGATTAAAACCGATTCTCCCAGGCATCATCTCCCCTGAGAAATCCGGATACGTCGAAGGAAGGAAAATTACCGACGGAATAATTCTCTCTCATGAAATAATTCATTCTCTAAAGCATTCAAAAAAACCAGGTATGCTTCTAAAAATTGACCTTTCTAAAGCTTTTGATAGTATAAGCTGGGATTATATGCAAAAAAAATTAAGTGCGTTCGGTTTTTCCAATGCATGGATTAGATGGATCATGAATCTGGTCTCTTCTTCCTTTTTTTCTATCTTGATCAATGGGATTCCCTCCTCAACCTTCCGTCCCTCAAGGGGATTGAGACAAGGAGATCCTTTGTCACCGTTCTTGTTTATCAGAATGGCGGAAGGCTTGGGAAGAAGCCTTAACTCTGCAGTCCAATCCCGTGCTCTTAAAGGCATTAATCTCCACGACGCTCCTACCGTTTCCCATCAGCAATTTGTAGATGACAACATGATCTTTGGCCACTCTTCCGTCCAAGAAGCCCGATCCCTAAACACTCTTCTTAACAATTTCTCGGCAGCCTCTGGAGCTTGTATTAATAGAGTCAAATCCCAGATATTCTTTTTTAACACTCATCCGACTACTCAGCGATCCATAGCCCGAATCCTGGGCTTCTCCATTGCTTCTTTGCCTTCCAAATACCTAGCTGCCCCTCTCTTAGATTCTGCTCAGAAGCACTCATCGTGGACTTCCCTTCTGGAAAGGCTCGTATCAAGACTCTTGCTTTGGACTCACCGCTCTCTAAATATGGCCAGTCGACTTGTGCTTATCAAGGCGGTCTTACAATCCATGCCTTTGTACTTATTTTCAATATTGGCAGCTCCAAAGTGGGTTTTAAAAGCCATCAAAAAGTTGCAACGAAACTTCTTATGGGGCGGTTCCGGACTTAACAGGAAATGGGCATTAGTCAAATGGGAGAAAGCATGTCTCCCGAAGAAAGCAGGGGGAATTGGTCTCAGAGATCCTGAACACAACAATGTGATCATGGGAGCTAAGATATGGTGGAAATGGTTATCCTTCCCAGGAACACTATGGGCCAGATTCTGGACTGCAAAATATGCCAGCAATCTACCTCTGGAGGAACGTATAAGAATGACAGAAATAAGCAAAGGCTCAACTATATGGAGTTCAGCGATAATGCACAGAGATCTTATCCAAAATCATAGTTTCTGGGAAGTGAAGGACGGCGGCACCGCGCGTTTCTGGACTGATTCCTGGCAGCAATTTCCATGTCTCGCCCATGCAATCCAAGAAATCCCAGCGTACCAAATTCAACTACAGGAAAAGGTCAATCAATTCTGGAAAGACAATCAGGATTCTGATCATCGAACTTGGAGAGATGTACAAGAAATTATACCAGATAGCCCGGAGGCGGTTCAACGATCCCTTGCTGAAGAGCTCCAAAAGAGAAAGATTCTCAAAGAGACAGATCAGGATAAATTGAGGTGGGGATACGAAGAGAAAGGTACATATACAACCAAAGAAGCGTACCTCATTATTCTCAAAGATCAGCTGACCAAGGACAAGTTATGGGAGAAAATATGGAGTCCCCCGATCTGGCCAAAGATCTCCACATTCCTTTGGCTCCTATCCCACAACAGGATTCTCACCTGGGATAATCTCAGAAAAAGAAAATTCGAAGGACCCTTAATATGTCTCAATTGTAAAATGGAGGAGGAATCTGCTGTGCGTCTTATGCAACTATGTCCTTTTAGCAGGAAAATATGGGAGAAAGTCACATTTCGTTTCCAAAAGGAAGGCCGCAAGATAAGAAACTTAAACAATACTTTACGAAACTGGCCTCAGAAACCATATCAAAGTAACATTCTAAACTCGCTCTGGCAAATAATCCCGGGAATAGTAATGTGGAACCTATGGAAAGAGCGAAACCGCAGAATCTTCAAAAATCAATCAATCGATGAGCAGCAAGTATGGCAGATAATAAACAAGAATGTACAGGAAACACTATCCATTAAATGCTGGTCCCAGGATGATTTCCCGTCCAACGACAAGGAGCAAGCAATATGGAATAATTGGCAAATCCACTTACAATCCTCCAACGTTCTCCCAAGCAATTCTAATAGATAGAAAGATATCTCTTCAACTTGGTCCCCTCCGCCCATCAATACGTACATGCTCAACTTTGCTGGGGCTTCTAAAGGAAATCCTGGTTCCACAGGATATGGAGGAGCAGTAATAAATCATCAAGGACAAGTGCTTAAAGTCTTCTTTGGCTCCATTGGATGGAACACAAACAATGTGGCTGAACTTGAAGGACTCTCGAGAGGTCTCAACATCGCCCAAAAGGAAGGACTCACTCCTCTAATAGTGGAGGGGGATTCCCAAATCATAATCAATATGGCGACTAAGATTCAACAAGGAACAGAGGCACAGAAAGTCAGTAGGAGCTGGAGAATGGTAACCAGGCTGGAGCTTCTTCAATTATGGCTAAGGGACAACAAAGCTATAACCTTCAACCACATCAGGCGCGAAGGGAATAAACTAGCAGACTTCTTGGCAAATTTAGGAGTGGACAGGGGGAGGGATCATTTCGAAGGATTACTTCAGGGTAATGTCTCGGAGACAGAATGGTCCACCTTTCAGCAGATACTAAGGAACGATACTCAGAGGAAGGCTCAAGATCACCCGTATGCGGGTGTTAATACACGCATTTAAGATTATGCGCCACCCACGCGCCGAGTACAAGTTGCCACGCCGCAGACAGGTGGTCGCCATGGGCTCTGGGCTGGCTTCTGCCCAAAAGGAATTTACGAGCCTTAATGGCTCTTCAATGCATTTGTTTTCCCAAGGTTCTGTCGACAGTTATCTCGCCATGGCGCATACATTCCTTATTCTTTGTTTGCAGTTCGGCTCTGGTTCTGGAAGGTTAGCAGTTAAGGTCAGAGTGGAGGAGGGAGGCTCTGAGGGCAGCAAACCCACCCTCGAGTCCTTCCCCTACCCAATTCTTACGGTGTGTTCTCACTCTGCTAAGGTGAATTTGACGTTGGCCGTTGGGTTGCTGGGCCATCGGGGAAACCTCTCCCGCGACATTCTTCTTGGCAGACGAAGGCATAAGGCAGCTAGGCTTCGTCCTCAGAGAGCTGCTGGGTATCTTGGGTTCATCATGGCTCCTCGCACTGGGCATCGTGGGCCTTGCAGGGGGAGCAATTCTGGGCAGCGGGGCGGCACAAGAGACAGTGGCCATTCAAGCCCGAGGCACATCTCACCATTGGCTTGTGCTTCGCCACCCTCCTGCGACTCGGTGCACTCTGATTCCGACTTAAGCAATGCAGTGCAGACCGCGACTCTTCATTACCGTCGCAAGAGGAACAGGCCTGTGGTTAAAGCCATGATAACTGTCATTTTTTTCTGAGGAGGATGAGGAGGATGGTAGCTGGAAGGCTGAAATGGAGGAAAAGATGCCTCCCTCCTCGGACAATTCAACCAAGTTAAAGGACTCGGTTGACAGTTCTTACAGCCCCGAATTACAGAGCAGGATTGATGAGGAGAGCACCTTTGGATACTCAGCGGAGCAGACAGAAGCTTTATAGGAAATCGGCAGCCTCAAAGGAAAAGAGCCCATGGCTACTTCTGAGGGTCCACCAGAGGCTCAAAGGGAGGTTCAAAGCAGCAGGCCTTCCTCCCCTCAAAGCAAGATAAAGAATGAGGATACAGAAGACTCTTTCGATTATACTCTGTACCTTAAATTGCCGCCTGGTATTGAATGCCTCGAAGATCTTCCGGATGGAATGGAGGTGACTTGGGAGTGTGACCCGGAACGTGCAGCATAAGATCGCAAGAAGCGTGAACTGGAACGAGAAGCTGAGGCGCGGAAGAAGCAGAACAAGTAATGGCAGCAGTGTCAAGGGTAAGCCTTGGTCTCAGGCGCACGATGTTTTTTCCTTTTGGCTCAATTTCATTAGGAGGCGGGCAGCAATTGATGCAATGCTGATTAGAAACACTGTTTTTTGTAATGGGTCTCGGGAACGGGTTAATTTCCATTTTCTATGTCTGTCCATGTCGCAGTAAAAACTATCTCTGTTGTTTTTTTTGTAATCTCTAGCTTGTATAAGCAGAAGATCCAGGTTGATAGGGAAAGCTTTGACAGAGAGTTGAACACACGCTCTCAGAGGTTCACACCTCTTGTAAATACTTTTTTTGGTTTTTTAATATTAATAGTTTAGCCTTTGCCCAGCAAAAAAATAGATTTTATAAAGTGCAAATGTGGAACTAGATTTCCCCAAACAAGAGAAAAGAAATGGTAAAAGAAAAATATTAAGTTTATTTGGACAATATCAAGTGAATTGAACACAACAATTAAAATGTATTTTGAGTTGAGTTAAGATAAAAGACATTTTAAATCCATATATATCCAATGGATTTCTCAATGAAACCTAAAGATAAATACTAATAATTCATCCACCACTAAATGACAGGGATAAAATCACGATAAATAGAATGTGTTCACAACAATAAAATATGCACGATAAAAAAATATCCACCAAAAACACTACAATATATAAAACATTTCTTTTACATACACAAAGTCAACCACAATGCCATACAGTTAATATTATTGATTATAAGAAAAACATGTATTAATTATTTAAAAATAAAATACATTTAATTAAACTAGCCCATTGTTGTACTTTAGTACCAACAATTTGGATTTTAATCAACTACTGCAAAGGTATTTGCATTTTGTCATGGTGTTGAGCATCTCGTCGAGATTTTAGCTCCATCTTTTGTTTTTGTAAATAATATTCTTGAACCTCCATTTTCACCTTGGGTGTCATCTACTTCTACTTGGGGTTTTCTTAGCTAGTAATAATATTGTATTCGTGAACACTAAGATCCATGATGAACCACACTAGTTGGTTCAAAACACGTCGACAAAATTATCTCTATGTGATTTTCGCCGAAGGTTCTTCTCTAAATCCATGTAGAAGTCGATCAAACAGAAAGAAAAAATGTAGGATCGATAATATCATATAAAGGTAAAACTTAACTTCCATTTATGATTTAAGATTCATGGGGACTAGGTGCTCCACACCACGTCAAGCTTTATCCACTCTTTCACTGCACTGATTTATGTCTACCATTCCCTTCCCTTTGAATCATGTTTCAAATTGCAACTCATGTCTTCAACACTAAAATCTTAGACATTGAAATAACATATAAATGAAAATTTCCTTACACATGTTTTAAACGACATTTATGGCTACCATTCCCTTCCCTCTGAATCAGGTTTCAAATTGCAACTCAAGTCTTGAACACTGAAATCTTAGACATTGAATAACCTGTAAGTGAAAATTTCGTTACACATGTTTTAAAACCACACTAGAGACCAAATTAGAAAAAGGCTCTCTAACAATCAAACATTTAACTGTAATTGATTTGATTAAGAATATTTGATTGATATGCTAAGATCCTCCTCAAATTAGAAACAAAATTTTATTCATGTACTTAAGGATTCATGGATTTTGCAAGTGAAAAATGAACTTTTATGATAATTTTATGAGCAATTTTAACATAAATAAGAGATTGAAGAATGCCATAGAAATGTACAGAACATCACCAAAAACACATCACAACAGGAACATGATGAAGGATTTCACATATCTTGGGCAACATCTCCTTGGTCCAGCTTCCAATGGATTGGCCTTATCTATTATTCTCAAATGTGTAAAAATATGTGTTTGCAATACTCAAATGCTTCTGAAACCTACTCCAATGAGTTGAGAATGTCCAAAAATGGCTACCTAGCCTCTTTCTACACCCAATTTGGTTGAAAACTCGAGAAGTTATGACCTCTCATAGTTTCCCCACTCTTCGCTCCACAATTTCCACAGTTTTTGGCAGCAGACCACCAATTTAGCCTGAAAATCCATAAACTCGCCCACAAATCTACCGGAATACGAGCGGATTTGTCGGGCGGTTGAAAGGTCTGCCAAGGGATGCCAAAACTGCTAGTGGTTATCCCAACGATAACAGGGCAAACTTTATGTGTTGTGGTTAGGTTGGCAGTTAGCTGGCCTAACCGCTTACCTCTTAAGTTCCACAATTAGTAAAATTTCGCCGTGTTCACATGTTTCAAACTTGGCGGTTAACATTCTTCTCGTGGTTATATTTATGTTCCCGTTTGTGTGTTCACATGAAATGGTTTTGGGGACTACCAGGCGAAGGCCTAGTGGTTAGCCCCACCCGCGCTCCCGATAAACTTTAACATTAACTCGTTCCACCATATAGCTAAGACATATGGTGTAGGCGATGTGGTAAGATGGTGTGTTGTGTGTTGGAAGGTTCTCATTTTGGGTCCCATGGCCTCTACTTGGTCATTAAACCAAATTTGAGTGGCCTCCTTAGGTGCCACATGGTGGCCTCCTGCTGGGCCACGTGTCAGTCCATGTTTCGTCACTGTTCCAACCAATAAAAACCATAAATTTTCGACCAATGAGAGTGTACCACTTGGCACA
>APFE030699901.1:0-39843 GCA_000404065.3 Pinus taeda | reverse complement strand
GGGCTCAATTCTTCACTAAGCTGGATCTTCGCTCAGGCTACCACCAAATTCGCATGAAGGAAGTCGACATTCCAAAGACTGCTTTTCGAACTCATGAAGGCCATTATGAGTTCCTGGTCATCCCATTCGGTCTTTGTAATGCCCCATCTACATTTTAGAGCCTTATGAACCATCTTCTCAAACCATATCTTAGGAAATTCGTCCTTGTCTTCTTCGATGACATCCTCATCTATAGTTGCACTTGGGCCGCACATCTTCAGCATGTAGATCTACTCTTGTAACTGCTCCGTAAGCATAAATTATTTGTTAAGATGTCCAAGTGTTCGTTTGGCATGGAAGAAGTTGAGTATTTGGGCCACATTGTGGGGCGTGCAAGTGTCAAGGTGGACCCCAAAAATATCCACGCAACGCAGGATTGGCCTCAACCTAAGACTTTGAAAAGCCTGAGAGGATTTTTGGGTCTCACACGCTATTATCGCAAATTTGTTCGCAATTATGGTCGTATAGCGAAGCCCCTCACTCAACTCCTGAAGAAAAATTCATTCTTCTAGAATGAGGACACCGAGCAGGCATTTACAGCTCTCAAAAATGCCATGTGTTCCACTCCAGTGTTAGTACTACCTGATTTCACCAAATCTTTTGTCATTGAATGTGATGCTTCAGGTACATGTATTGGGGCAGTCTTCATGCAGGAAGGTCAACCTTTGGCCTTCACAAGCCAACAACTAAGTGGGAAGAATTTGGGCCAATCTACCTATGAGAAGGAAATGATGGCCATCTTACATGTAGTAGAGACCTCGCGACCTTACTTACTGAGGTGAAATTTCCAAATCCGCACAGACCATCACAGTCTTAAATATTTTTTGGAGCAACGCCTATCCTCCCCACAACAAAATAGATGGCTCGCCAAAACGTTGGGATATGATTATGAGATCATTTATAAAAAGGGCAAGAAAATAGTGTAGCAGATGCATTATCTCGCCAATTTGAGGAGGAAAGTACCCAGCTAGCAATTTCCCTTCCCATTCCAGAATGGATTGAAGAGGTTCGGAGGGAATGGTTTTCACATCCCGGGCTCTCCCAACTCATTTCTCAATTGCAGGCGGATCCAAATTCCACCAAGGGCTACTCGTGGCAAGATGAGATTCTTCGCTATAGGGACCGAGTCGTAATATCACCAACATCCACCCTCAAAAGTCGCATTTTGACAGAATTGCACTCATCCCACATTGCAGGACATTCAAGCTTTCAGAAGACGTATGCTCGCACTAGAAGATCCTTTTTTTGGACACGCATGAAAAAGGACATCCTTACTTTTGTAGTAGAATGTGATGCCTGTCAACGCCACAAAGGGGAGACTGTCAAAGCACCAGGCACATTACAACCGTTGCCCATCCCGACATCAATATGGACGGAGCTTTCTAGGGATTTCATTACAAGTCTTCCAAAGTCAGGAAACAAGTCAGTCATCATGGTGGTTGTGGACAGACTTTCGAACTATGCTCATTTCTGTGCCCTACCCCACCTGTTTACACCGACTTTGGTCGCTCAATATTTCATGGATCAGATCTTCAAATTGCATGGCATGCCCACTTCTATTGTGTCCGATCGTGACTCGATCTTCACTAGTAATGTTTGGCAGGAACTCTTCAGGCTACAAGGCACCCAATTAAAACTCAGTACTTCCTATCATCTAGAAACAGATGGTCAAACTGAAGCTGTCAACAAATGTCTCGAAACCTACCTTAGGTGTTTCACTTCAGAAAAGCAACATCTTTGGGTACAGTGGTTACCTCTGGCTGAATGGTGGTATAACACCAACTATCATGCCACCACCAAAATGACTCCCTATGAAGCAGTATATGGTCAACTCCCTTTATCCCTTACTTCTTATATCAAGGGGTACTCAAAGGTACAAGCAGTGGATCAACTCCTACAAAACCGTGTAATCATGCTCGCCCATCTTAGAGAGAATCTTCATCAAGCTCAAAACGACATGAAGCAACAGGTAGACGAGCATCGCTCAGAGCACCAATTTCAAGAGGGGGATCAGGCTGCAACCATATAAGCAAACATCACTCAAAGACAAGGGTTGTCAGAAACTATCTTCAAAATTCTACAAACCATATCAAGTACTTCAACGCATTGGAGAAGTAGCCTACAAGCTGGCTTTGTCGCCTACTGCAAAAATCCATCCAGTTTTCCATGTCTCACGCCTCAAGAAAGTGATTGGGAACAATTGCAGAATTCAAACCAGTCTACGTGAATTGGACGAGAAAGGGTCAATTTGGCTCCAACCTGAATAGGTCCTCAACACACGAGAAAGGCCCCTGCATGGCTGCGTGATTCGGGAAGTCCTCGTCAAGTGGAAAGACACCTCTCCGGAAGATGCAACTTGGGAACCAGCCATTATTCTTCAGCAGTTTTTGCAGCTTCAGCCTTGAGGACAAGGCTATTATTAAGGGGGAGTGCATGTTAGGGTCCCACCCTAACCCCCTTATTTATGCAGTGGGATCGAGTCATAGTAAATAGTCAATAAAGCCCATATTAATAATTGTAAGTGGTTAACCCGCAATTAATGACGGGACCACAATTAGTTGCAAATGGGCCATGGTATTAGATAGATGGTATTAATAAAACCCATGGTATTGATCCTTGGTATTTCATGTATGAGTGATATATAAAGGATAGAGACTCCCTGTGAGGAGCATCGTGTCTTATTTTGTCATTGAGCTCTGCTCTATTGGAGGTTGCCCCCTCGAAGAGGCAAGTGAACATTGCTTTCTAAATAATAAAATACTTGCTCTTTTTACTCGCTATTCTATGTTTTGGGTATATTGCTTCGCATATTTGGTATTATGGTATCATCTTGCAGGTTAAAGAGCATAACACAACAAGCATATGATTCTTATTTCAAATTTTATAAATGTTGTTTTAAAATTTTAATAAATATATTATTTTAATTACTTTTAATTTGTTTTTTTTCTAAGGTTCTACTATAATTATTTAGTTATTTTTTCATTTAAAAAAAGTATTTTATTATCAGATAAAATAAGTTAATTTTGAATATTGAGAATTTTTTTGGCAATAATTATATTAAAAAATATTTTGTTGACATGTCCACAAAATATTTATAATGTGATTATTGTCGAAATATTTCACAATATTCATAGTGTAGATCACAAAAGCCTAAATTCATATAAAATTTCATTCTACTAATACATGTGAATTAGATGATGATTGATAGATGTCAAACACACATTTGGATGTTATTTCACACCTTTAAAGATTTTTCCTATAATTTGGCAAGATTGTCATTAAAAAAAATATCAAAAAAAAAGAAGAGAGAATATGTTCAATGAGTGTTGCCATAAAAGAACCTATATATCTACCAACAAGTGATAAAAGAAAAGAAAATTATGAAAGAGTCACTTGTTGGTGAGGTAATAATGAAACAATGAATAAAGGAAAAAAGAATAATTTGTGTTGTTTTTCTTAATGAAAGGTCGATGGTACAATTCAACGGAGAGGCCATTTTGTGAGTATGTGATCATCCGTGTCTCATGAGCCATCAAAATGCCATCCTTCAAGAGGGTGTCTCCAATGGTGTTATGATACCTATATACATGCAAGACAAAGAAATAAGTTAGAGTGGATTTCAATCGAATATTTCATCCACAAGGGGTTGAATCCTTTGATTATGACATTTGTATGAACCATTTATCCAATTGGTAGCCCGGAGTCCTCGAAAACTTGAAGAGAGAGGATATATTTTTCAATAGCAAAAGTTAGTAGAATTTTGAGAGCCATTAGTTCAACATAATTATTGGTTCCCTTTACTAAACCCATTTTGATGTAAAACTAATGATTTGCATCTATGTGTAGTAATGCATGCGAGTCACAAACCTTTGGATCTCCTTGAGAGGCACCATAGAAGAAGGCCAAGGCATGGATCTGTAAATTTCGGACTCAAGGGAAATAATGTCATGTTGCACGACCTTAGGTCTGGGTACGAGGTTGAGGATGACAAGAGTTTGAGATGCTAAGACTTCTGAGGAATTAAGATGCCATTGAAAATGATATTGTTTTTTGCAAGCCAAATGCCCTAGCAAGTGAGAAGAGGAAGGACAATGAAATTTTTGACTTTTCTGTTAATGTACCATGATTATAAGGTTTCTATGATGTTCTCCCCTAGCCATAGACATGTTTGGCCAATCTTAGATGAGAGAAAATGACATAAGTCCTTTGTGTATGAACATTCAATGAGTAAGTGGGGGGCAAATTCTTCATAATATTTGCACGATGCACCAACAAGGCCTCCTTTTTTTTTCTTCTATGTATAATCATTTATTTATTGACATTATTGAAATTATTATTTATATAAATAGAATATTATATAACTATTATATGATTTTTAATCTCTCATTCTCTTTAAAAAATGATTATAATATTATATTATTCAATTATTATCATTATGTTTGTTTGATGAAACATGTAAATATTTTTATTTAAATTATTATAAAGTTTTTGGTTAAATTACTTAATTTTTTTAGTAGTAGGTAGAGTGGTAATGGACCAAATCGATATTCAATCATAAGTAGAAACCACTTTAATTATTTGTTCATTAATATATATTGTATTATCCAATATATATACAATTAATAAAATAATATATATATATATATATATATATATATAATATATATATATATATATAATTGAAAAAAATACAAATAAAAAAATAATCTATTATTTAAAAATTAAATAAGTGAAGAATTTAAACCATTGAACTCTATTCTAATGTATATCTTAAATTTCATTAACTAAGGGCTTAGTGACATTTCTCTTTCTTTTTCTTTTCTAAGTATTTCAGTATCATATCTAATACATGCAATTGTATTCATTATAATTTTGACTCAATGAAAAATGAGCATTCATGGTGATTATAATGCTTAATTTGATTTATTTATTATAACAAGAGCCATCTAATAGCAATGTCATTATTGTTGTAATTTTTAGGAATGCCACTAAGTGACATTTGTTTATTGTAAATCCCAATTTTATATTGAATTTCAAGTAAATTGTATTTTTTAATATTGCCACTAAGTGGCATTTGTTTATTGTAAATCCCAAGAATCTCAAGTAAATTATATAAGGGCTATGTTGAGTATAGATATTAAGGCAAAGCCATATAAAGACACTTTTAAATTGAAACTTAAAACACAAATCCATATATGAAATTTTGTTCAATTTGGCCTATAATTAGTTGGTAAAAGCTTAACTTGTTCATTTCATACTTTGTCCTCCTAAAAAATTGCATGTGTAGCAAATAAAGAGTTTTCAGACAATGTGTCTGTTATAAATCTTGTTGAGTGTAGTTTTTATTTCCATTGGTTATACATATTAAAATGGGTTCTTTTATTTAGACAACCCAACCCTATTTGACCCTTCCTAAGGTAAGAGTAATGGTTCTAAACTAGTAAGTGGTTCCATTATCCCATTGGCAATTTTCCTTCACATTGATGGGGTTATACGGTAATGATTCTTTAAAACCTAATGGGCCTATAATATTTCATAATCTCTTCTCCACATAATACACTACCATAATTTTTGTTTAATGGTCACAACAACCAATAATATTGTTAATCAATTATGGCATTTCATATTATGTTTCACAAGGAAATGATCTGTGGTAATTACTTTGCTCTCATATTTGGGATATGTAACTGTTTATTTGGATGTACACGTGGCTTTATTTGTGATGGCCACATCATTCAGTCCCATGTGAAATCACATAGACCTTCTAGTGAGCACAATATCGACGACTTAGATCTCAAGATCTTGATCCAACGATGATAATGCATTTAGGGTTTGATTTGAGATGTAACGCCTACGCTTAGCTCGTCTGTTCATTTCCATTCTTTTGGTCGTCGCGACTCGAACAGTGCTTTATATCCTCGTTGTCATAGTTCCAGCGTAGATTCTCTTCCACACGGCCTACACTGCACCTCCTATGAACTGTAATGGCATTGTCTGTAACTAATTCCAAATTCCAAATTCCTTATTCACACAGGAACTGGTAGTTTTTGTATATTTCATCGGATTTCTTTTACTTAAATTTTCCACCCTTTCTACTTTTCTCATTGACATTCCTTGTGTTAAATGAGGCATTTACTGTCAGGAGAATGGTTCAATAAGACCTGGCTTTCTATTTTGTGTAACAGTTTTTCTTAACCTGGCTTTCTATTTTGTGTATTCTTATGGAACTTATCTCTTATCTCTATTCTGTAACGAAATTAAAAACTTTGAGCATCTCTTTTGGAACTCGTGGGTTTTCCCCTTGTATTGATATAATTCATTGTTAGCCTATCTTTAGGTCACTATGACCATGACTAGGACTTTATGCTTGCCAGAACAATCCTTCTTATATGAGTTTTTTAAACCCTGAAACTCCCAGAACTAATCGAGGTCTGCTTTATTGAGGTACAATTTTCTAAAAAGGTTGGTATTCTTCAGGTACTCTCTAACATTTACGTTTTGGTTTTGAGTTCATATGAGGAAAGGCATGTAATTGGGCATTTTTTTGTTATTGCTGAAACGGTCAAATTTACATTTACATCTTACATTTCTCTTCAATGAAAATTTTATGCGATTGAAGTGTGATTGAATTTTTTTTTGTGGGTTAATGTACATTTTTCCTTGCAATCAATTTACACAATTGGTTTACAACCTGGGAATGTTCATTTTTAGAGGGCTTTAGATCCTGTTGGTATCATATCGACACGAAGGGGGCTATTTTCGAGCTTAGTAAATGTCAAAATTTAGGGTTTTCCCCTCCTATAGGTTATTGTGCAGAGATAGTTACATTTAACTAAAGTGTCGTTTCTTTTTATTTTTCTTTTATCACTGCATTCACTAGTTGTTGTGCCATGGAGTTTAAGGTGCTATACATAGCTTGTAATCTCTTCTGCTGACGCAATTGATCTTGTTTACCGAGAAACAGCACCCGTAGCAGAGTCGATCTTGTTTACCGAGAAACAGCACCCGTAGCAGAGTCAGTTCATGAAGGAAAGGCACTTTTGGTCGCGCCTTGGAGTTTAAGTGGCTATAGAGAGCTTGTAATTTCTTCTGATAACGCTGATAGAGATTGTCTATTCATAATAGATGATAGGAACTAGGTAATCTTCTTTCCTGAATCTGCATATTTTTTTATTCATGAATTGATTGAGTATCGAGAGCATGTTTTTCATTATGGGATTCTCTTGTTCTTCGGACTGTGGTTTTCTATGGTGTAATTTAGAAAGGGTTATAACCAAAAACATTTGCATGCCCAGCACGTTCGGTAGGGTTTGTTCTAAATTATAATGGCGAGAGTCATGGCAACCGGCTTATCTAAGAGATTGAATACCCCATAACTAAAACCAAAGCCATTAATATTGTTTCACACTTAAAGCTTTCCATTCCTTTTATCTAAAAAGAGATGCCATTAATATGGTTTCACACTTAAAGTTTTCCATTCCTTTTATCTCAAGAGAGATGCATCCCCTGCGCCCAGAACATAGAACCATCAGAGACAAACCATTGTAAAGAGGACATGAACCATCATAGACAAACCATTGTAAAGAGGACATAACACAAACAAAAACCAGGCAAACCTACACTTTAAAGATTTTCTGTAATATGGGATTTCTGTGATATCATATCCTCCAGAGTTGCTCAATACAGATGCATACACCATAAGTTGTTACCAATCTAGGCCATATTGCAGGAGGTGACATACACCAGTGGGCTGACTGTTTTTAAGAAACTTGATCCATGAAATTAGATTAGGAAAAAAAATAAAAAAATAAAAAATAAAACTCTAATATCCATAAGTTCCTTCCAAGTTTGAACTTGATAGTCTCATTCATGTTATCTTGTTTGTGATAAATGTAGTTTTTAACACATAAAATATGAATGGCAGAGATATGATTGATAATTATAGATATTTTAAATATATAAATAATTTTTGTTATAATTAGTATAGATTATATGAGTTGAGAGAGATTTATTTTTTGATATGCAATTTTTCTATGAGTACATTATTTAAATGTTTTGTATAATTATTTAATTTTTTTAATTCTTAGATTTTAATTCTTTAATTTTTTTATTTTTTGTTAATTTTTGGGGTGATGATGATGATCAGACAGCTCTGTTGTAGACCTTATGAGCTGTGAAAAGAGGCTCTTAGCTCAATAATATGACTCAATACCACTACTTATCAATATTATATGAAAAAAAACAATAAATCTACTCTCACTTTATCATAAAAAATCTTAGCTCAATGATATGACTCAATAGTCATACCACTACTTATCAATATTATATGACAAAAAAGCCATAACTCTACTCTCACTTTACCACAAAAATTCTTCATGTGTGAAGAGAATGTATTACTGATAATTTAATAAACTTTTTTTAAAATTAACCTAAAATTAAACAAAATCAATAAATAATCTTTAAAATTACAAAAATCCCCTACAAAAAAAATCTTTAAAATTCTCAAAAATTACTACAAATCAGATTGAGATTTTTTTATAATTGGTTAAAGTTTCTTTAGCTCCACCACATATGACTAAAATCCAAGACTATGAGTGTTGTTTATGTGAAATTTTAAAACATCTATGTTGGTTTTTGCTTTTGAGACACTGTTTGTTGTGGTGTTAGCTTTACAACCCTGCTTTTAGTAGTTTTCTTTTCCACCATTGACGTCTATGATGATGTCCGTAGGCTTTTAGTACTTTGCTTTTCCACCATTGACCTCTCTGATGATGTCCTTTCATCGAGGGAAAAGGAAATGACCAAATTGAGCGGCGTTCACTTTTGAATCACCTGTTTTGGTGTTCCCTTGGTGTTCCCCTCTAAACCACACCATTTGATTTTACCCTTATGCATGAAGAATTTTCTTTTCCATTTTCCCTTCCTTGCCCATAATTTTTGTCAAACTCGCCTTTTGATTTTTCTCTTTCGGAAAAATAATTTCCTTTCTGATTTTCCTTTCCTTGCCCACAATTTTCTTCTCCCTCTTGCGATTCATGAAGTCATCTAAAAAAGCGGACATTTTGATGTCAAATGTGAGAGCTGAAAATCTAAGGTCCGTACTCACAGATTGAAAATTGCTCTCTAGGTCCCTAGTTTTATTCTTGAATTCCCTTATTTGGCAAACATGTACTTCTGCAACTATTTTACTTTTATTTGCGATTTTCCTTCTTAGTCTCTAAGAGCTTATATTCTAAATCAACAATAATGTTATTTTTCTCCATTGTTGACGCCGTGAAGGAATCACGATCCTTCTCCACAAATTCCATGGTTACTTGCTTAGCTCATTTTCTTCAGAAGCCAAAGCTCTTCTGTCCATTTCAGTCTGTAAAAATCAGTTTTCTTCCTCAAGAATCATTTTAGCTGTGACGAGAAATGACAGTTGATCTTCCAATGGAGCATTTCCTGCTTTGTATTGAAGTAAATCCCTTTCATTCTGAACAGACATCTCTTCTCTCTCCTTTCCTTCTGCTACAATTTTTTATTTAATCTCAGCCTTTTCCGAGTCCCAAGCCTTTCTTGCACCCTGAAATTCTATGGATATCGCCTGAACTTCTCCATTTAATTTCGAAATCCGGGCTTCATAATTAGCTTTATCGGTAACACCACCGCTCTAGAGTGGTAATCTTTCTGAGAAATCTCGTTTTTTATCCTTTCTTCCAATTCTTGCATTTGTTTCAAAAGTTTATTAACGGAGGTAGTATTCCCGAACACTCCCTTCCTTTAATAAACTTTTGAAACAAATGCAAGAATTCGAAGAAAGGATAAAAAACGAGATTTCTGAGAAAGATTACCACTGTAGAGCGGTGGTTACCGATAAAGCTAATTATGAAGCAAGGATTTTGAAATTAAATGGAGAAGTTCAAGCGATATCCACATATTTCACGGTGAAAGAAAGGCTTGGGACTCAGAAAAGGCTGAGATTAAATAAAAAATTGTAGCAGAAAGAAAGGAGAGAGAAGAGATGTTTGTTCAGAATGAAAGGGATTTACTTCAATGCAGAGTAGAAAATGCTCCACTCGAAGATCAACTTTCATTTTTTGTCATAGCTAAAATGATTCGTGAGGAAGAAACAAATTTTTACAGACTGAAATGGAGAGAAGAGTGAGCTAAGCTTGCAGAGAAAAATAAAAGAGCTGGAAGTAACCGTGGAATTTGTGGAGAAGGATCGTGATTCCTTCATGGTGTCAACAATGGAGAAATTAAATCTTTTTGGTTGATTTTTTCTTTTTTCTGCTTGTACCTGCAAATTTGAAATAGATTGAACTGAAACTAACTAAAATCTATCTTGCTGGAATGAAAATGCGGAATTGAAATGAAAGCAGGAAAGGACTAATCTATTTTGTTGAAATGAAATTGCAGGAATGAAATGCTAAGATACGCTTGCAAAATTGAAATTGCGGAATTGAAATGCTAATCTACACTTGCGGAATTGAAATGCTACTCTACGCTTGCAGAATTGAAATTGCGGAATTGAAATGCTAATCTATGTTTGCAGAATTGAAATGCTAGTCTAGGAAAGCAGGAAATGTCTAGTCTACTTTTACGGAAATGAAATTGCATAGGAAACGAAATAAAATACTTCGCAGAAGGTTTTAGTAGAAAATAGAAGAAAAAATAGCAATCACAAATACTCTGACGCTTCCCCGGAAACGGCGCCAAAAAGATGGTGGGCTCCAGTATTGCAACAATAATGTTGCAACTCCTGGGACTCCCTTCTTTACATTTATCAAGCCGGTAGTTCGTAACAAACTTGGAAGCGATGGTGCTGTATGCACAAGTACTAGCTCTTGCCGTGGCTGTCACTTGATTAGCTGACACAAGTCCCCTAGGAGCTTAAGCCAACTGCTATGAGCTCTTAGAAGAAGCTTTTAGCTAATGGATGAAAGCTAACTCAAAGGAAGTTAATCTACTTGCATAAAGAAACTAAGAAGCTGAAAGGAAATGCAAACCCTCGCAAACGCTAGTTGTACTAACTAGCCCTACTGATGCAAGAAAAAGAATGAAAGCTACTGGAAAGATGCGATTGATTCTTTGGAAGGTTAAGTGCATGTGTCTAAGCTACTTCTGACATGAAATCTGAAAAGGAACATCTTTTTGTACTTTTGAATAATCTTGTAGAATTATTATGCATGTGTTTTAACTGTTTTTGACTGTGCAGAGGTTGTTGATGAAAGGAAATGCTTGCACGAGGTTGGGAAGGTGAGAATAGGGCCTAGCAACCTTCCAGAGAGTTTCATAGTGATTGGATCTCAAGAAACTGCTTTCGTGAGCTTTTACAGGAAGTGTGCAGGGGTTCTACACGATGTACTGTAGCTTCTACAAGATGTTTCTACAGGATGTTCCGAGAGGGAATTTTGAAGGGTTGATGGTGGAAAAAAGGTGAATAAGTGGGTATGGAGGTGAGATACGTATGTGAGGAGGTCTAGGACTTGGTGATTGAGGATGGAGAGTGGCTAAGGCGATTAGGCTGGTTCGAAGATAGGAGAAGCAATGTTGCGCGCGAAGGTAGGGTCTAGGGCAAAGTGAGAAAACATGGAAAATAAGAGGCAAGAATCTGAGTTAGAGGACGAGGTAGGTTGCCTAGATGGGGTAAGGATCGATGAGGAGGTATCACGGGTACTCTACACATTATTTTCCAAAAATACCCAATGAAGACTGAGAAAACCAATGATCTAGCTATTTTGACCTAAGTTGACCTAAAATCCATAAGCATGATGAACATAAGTTTATTGGCAAAAATTCATGTAAAACAACTATGGAAACCAAACAAGAATGGATCTGAGCATGTAATCACAACTCGAACCAACTTTTGCAACTAAGAATCTAACACTAGAAATTGTATGAAGAAGCAAGAACAATGCTTTTATGGCAACAAGGACACCTTGGTCTCAGCTCATGGTCCCAAGGAGGGAGAGGTGAGATTAGGGGTTGCTTGGTAGCCCTTTTTGAAGATTTTTTCTCTTAACAACCTATTAAATCAACTTAAAGCATGAGAAACTATGTCCAGCAGCAAAAATGAACTAAATAACTAAACGAGATTGTAACCTACTTGCAGAAATTAACTAAAGATAGCAAAAAACATATAACAGTACACAAAGGAGGTCCTGGAACTTGGGTTGGGCCCAATCCCAAAAGCTACAGGCTCCTAAGAAGAAGCTTAGAAGTGAAGCAAAACGGGACTGATCTCCATTATTCAGAAAATAACCATGTCACAAAAATGTTTATAGCAAAAGCTCCACAAATGAGCAAAAACAGAGCAGCACTAGAGTGCATAATACAAATGTTCCAAAAGTAACCTTCGAAGGCTCGAAGCCTTCCTTCTTATACACTACGAGGTCCTCCAAAAGCCCTCCTTAACTCAAGGGGCTTGGCTGCTCAAAGTGCTAATAAATAGTCACTTTTCACAAAACTGCTCGGCTGCCCCTCGAAATCGTTTTCGTAGCCTGCTGAACTCCGAGCTGAGGGTGGAGAATTCGAGGAAGGGGCCATTTAGTGCAGGAGACACCCTTCCTACGAATCCTCACCCTTGTTCCCTTGTTTGGGTGTCATCTGGCTCATAAATGCTTGTCCTTGGTCCAAAAGTTGTCCAAAATTCTGCAATAACCACGTGTTAGCCTTCTTGGTAAGGTGACTATCCTCATTCATTCAATTAACACAAATACAGACAAAAACATGCATGAACTATGAAAAATGGTGGATTGGTGAAGAAAAATTAGGAAAAATGAGCCCAATAAGTTACCCAATTTTGGGGCTCATCAATGACAATGGTTTTTCTTCTTCAATATGATTTTCCTTCTTTTGCAGATCAAGATTGCTGCTAGGGTTTCAACTTTCTCCAAGCAAATGTGATCTTCATTTTGAATTTTTTGAAATACCTTATTTTGTAGACATGTTGATGAGGGTCTTGATGGCCTTTTGATGATGATCGTGGAGACACAACTTCTTGATGTTGTAGATTGTCTCCTTGATTACATAGAAAAAACCCTTGTTGATGTAAATTGTTGTTGTACATTGCTAAGGTCTGATCAAGATGAGGGTTTGTTTCTTTAATGCAGATCTTGATGTCCTTCAGCTTGGTTTGATGCCCTACTAGAAACTTGATACTTGAAATGTCTCTTTTCTGCCCTTCCTTTGACTGTAACCATAGCTCTAATACCATGTTGAAGAATCTAGGGCAGTTAGAGTTAATGTGATTTTTCTTAGCTTGATAAGTATTTGCGAGGTGTTTTTAACTTTTCTTCTTATCATAGTCTTCACTTGTTATTATTAGAGTATGCCTTCTTAGTTCATCAAAATGTTGGCATTTTGTCGGGGCCAAAACCTCTCCCTCTTGGAGAGGAAAACTCGCGCAAAATTCTTCTTATAGAGATTCTAATTGACGAACACTAAGACCATGACCCTTGACCTATTATGCCACTCCAATACCAAGACATCAATCCTTTTCTTTGTCACTGTTGAGATCATCATCATTGCTACACCATTGAGATCATCATTACTGCGTTATTGAGATTTACATTGTTGCACCTACATGGAGGAATTCATCGTAACGAGGAGATCATTGTTGCTACACCATTGATCCATTTTCTTATAGATCATTGCAGCATCTTGTGAACAACACCATCATTACCACCACATAGATCTTCCTTAGAATATATTACCGAGATTGTATCTAGAAGGTATGTTGAAATTGAATAATCCTCTTCATCATAGATACACCAGGACTGGGAGACCAAGACTGTGACTATGTTTATATTGCATATAAGCCGAGACAACGTATCATTGAGATCCTCCTTATAGCATGTATGTGAAATTGTAACTTTCGAGGTAGCTCAGACTATAGTCACTGAAACCGTGAAGAGATTATCATCATGAGGCTTTTGTAATTCATTGTAATCATCATCGAAGGTAGGAGAGGCATCTGAAGTTCTTCATCACACAAGAATTTGAGATTATGTGTCACTGTGTTTATGTGAGATCTATACTTATTATGTCATCCAAGATTTCAGAGTAATCTAATGTTTGGTGCTTCCCATGGTAACCCAATGGGGTATTTATAATTGTCACGTCTCCATAAATAAGTTGACAATATAATGTAAAACATTATTTCTATTTATAGTGTAAAAGCTAATGGTATTATAAATATACAAGAAATTAAATATCATATTTATAAAAAATTAGAATAGCAAAATATTTTTACAAATTCCAACATAAAACCAAATTAATTAATGGGCAGAAAAAGTCGTTTTAGGCCATGCCTTGTTCCATGAACCATTAGTTATAGACAACTAGATCCAAAAAAGAAGAGTAGGTTTTCTTACTTCATTTATTAGTTTAGAAGTATTAATATATTTGGGTTATTCATGGATATTTTCCACTAACATATCAATTATATATATAATTATTTTTTATTTATTTTATAAAATATATATTTATAAATTTTTTAATTATAATTAAATATTTAAATTGTAAATATAAATAAATAAAATACTAATAATTTTTTTTTTAATGGTTAGCACACAGTAAATGAAATAGCATTAAAATATACCTCAACATCCATTTTTAATTAATAGCGGTTGTGGAAGTTAAAACAATAGATTTGCAATTCAAATTTACTTTTTCTATTTCTTCAAGTTTTTGCACATTTCTCCTTAAATATGTTTTTAATAATATATTTGGTACTATTTTTTCAAGTTTTTGCACATTTCTTCTTAAATATGTTTTTAATAATATATTCGGTATTTTTTTTGTTTCTTACATTTTTTTATAAATATGTTTTTAGTTTATTGTTCCATTTTTTTGAAATGTTAATTTTATAACTAGCAGCAATTTTTTTGCTAAGTTGAAATGATGAAACACTAAGTCTGGATTCTTTTTTTATAAACTTATTTTTAGCTAGTAAAATGATGAAACACTAATCTTGATTTTTTTTTATAAACTTATTTTTAGCTAGTAATTTTTATCTAACTCGAAATAATCTATAATATTTAAATATTATTATTTTCTTAAAACTAATCTTTAGATAATAAAATAATTTTAAAATAGCTATATTTTTAACATTTAAAGAGTTCTTTTTCTCATTATTAGCGAATCTAATAGTTGCGTTTGGTAATGCGTTTGTGTGAATTATATTATGAGAAATTCCATATCTCTACAATATTATGAAATTGAAGTTGTCTGAATTATCCCTACAATATACTGGAATTGAAGTTTAGTTGTTCATAGTGGGAATAAGTGCATTGTTGGGTAGGAAGAGGAGAGGAGATTGAAGTAAAGTTGGGCAGCTTGAAAATGATGTAGCAACAACAACAGGTGCAAGAAAGCGAGGAGATAAAATTGTTATTTGAAAAGATATTGGAAAAAAGTGATTTAAATGGAAATTGTAGATTCTTGATACGGAAGAAAATTGTTATTAATAATATTTTTAAAAATTTAACACTAAAGAAATTACACAAGTGCATCCTGAAGGGTGTTCCCCATATTTGACTTAGACGATGGAATACAAGACACATTCACTTTTAGAGACTGGGCAAGCAGTAAGAGTTATGTGTTCAATGGTGAATGGATTAAGTTTGTGAAAAGAAAATCACTAAAAGTTGGTGACACTGTAAGCGTTTGGAAAGATAATGGGAATAACAGATTTTGCATCAATTGCTCATCTGCGCCTTCACCGGCCTTGTACGTGCAAATGGAAACGTCTCCGGCCGCACATCGCCATCAGCGAGGATGTGGCAGCCGCCAATGCCCAGATGGAGGCTTCTTCGTAAGCAAGTGCTCAGGTCAATAATGGCAATACCCATGGCAGTGACAAATGCCTCTGCATTCGGCTCAGGTGTGTGCATACAAATGGAAACGGAAATGCAGATCATAACGTGTACAGTTCTTGATCTTCTTCCAAGAATGCCTAGAACGTGTACGGTGCCTCATCTTCTTCCCAGAATGCCCAGATGGCGGCTGCTTCTTGTGGGATGGTCAATGGAGTTTGTGTCTGCCTTCGACTCTATGGGAATTGCAAATAACAAAAGATCAACTCCCTGCGTCTGCCTTCGACTCTATGGGAATTGCAAATAACAAAAGATCAACTCCACATCTTCTTGCTTAGCCATTTCAATCATCCTTTGGTGGTTATCAATAGTTATTCTTTGTTATGCACAGTGTTGTTACTTGTTAACCTAATTTTATTTCACTTCGTTTTTACCCGAGCATTGTAACAGTCGATCACATAGTAATTTAATTATCCTTTGGTATCAAAAAGAAGGATCTTGTTATAATATAATTTAATTATTTTTAATTCGCTTGTGGAAGATAAGTATATAAAAGTATTATGAAATTGATTTATCATTTTAATTTTATCAATTTTGACCTAACTAGATTTTTTTTTGTTTTTTGGTATGTTGGGAAAGCCTCCAAAATTAGAAACTCTTTTATGCATCTTTTTTAAAACTCTTTTATGCATCTTTTTTTTTTACTTTATTTTAATGTGTTTTATTTATTTATTTTAATTATAATCTATAATTAAAATTATAAATTAATAAGTGTTTAGATTTAGCTTTCGAACCTCTCTCACTCCAAGATTTTTTTCAAAAATTGCCTTATTAGCCTTCTAATAATGGAGCACATAAATATACCACTGCCACCTAGATATTATTATTATTATTATTTTCCTATTGTCTGAATAATTATTGATCATCTCTCCACGTGCGTGTGCACATCCTTATCAAGTTTTAACTCACAGATCACATAAATATGCAACTACCACCGATATATTATTATTATTATTTTCTTATTTTCGAAGTAATTATTGGTCATCTATTCACGTGAGTGTGCACATCCTTATCAAATTTTAATTGAGTGATCACATAAATATGCAGCTTCCACCTAGATATTATTATTATTATTTTCATTATTAGTGGTCTAACACATGAGTGTGCACATCTTTATGATGCTCACGAAGACTGGGCGGGAAGAGATTTCTGCGACCAACAATGGCGTCCTCCTTTCTTCTGTTTGTTGGGACCCTCCCCTTGGCTCACTAGAGTTTGGTTGAGTGTATTTGCATGCTGGTAGGTGTCCCCCATTAGATGAACAAAGATTCACGCATGGCAGAGGTAATATTGCAGTATTTGCTTTCACAAATAGGTTTTTTTTTTGGCCAAAATCTTACCAGCAAGACCTTGGGCTTCGCGGCAGGGTCAATAACCACCAGAACTCTTTAATCAGGCATGAAACACAATCAATCTTACATCTACTCATCAGTGAAGTGGTAGCTTTGGTTTACGGCCCGCCTAGCAACAAAATTGACATGCCACGGCCTGTATGGCATGCCACTTGCCTTGGCAACAGAACAGCTACCCACAAGCTGAAGTGGGAGTGGAAACGAGACGAGGGACCCGATGCATCTTGGTTAACATTTGGCTAGAAGATGCCCTGTACAAATGTAAGGGGGCCAACTACATAGGACCCAATAAACCTAGGCGCAATGACAGAGTACTAAAAAAATTACCATTATAAACCAGATCTGGAGGTTACATAGGGCGGACAAATTACAAATATTAGTGGAGCGATGGGTTTCACACAGAAAACGACCAAACCATCGGAGCTTCGCCACAAAATGGTTGAATCGTACTGCCTGGGTGAAGATATGATACAAATCTTCATCAAAATGATAGGGGGTAGCCACCATTGCATGAGGCTCAACAAGAGGCTAAACATACAAGATTTAAAGAAGAAAATACAGAAACACCAACTTGGAATACCCACAAAACACAAAAACTTGATATGCCCAGGTCGTTGTCTATAGGATCTCCACACACTACAGGAATATGGGATCAGCAATGATACAACCATATTTCTTAACTTGAGACTGCGCGGAGGATGCAATGGATCCAGCTCAAAGACTCCAGGCTCCTTTAGAGACGGAGTCAAGGGGAAAGAAAAATTGCAACACAAATTAGTGTCAGCACCAGAGCTACCAGGTCCCTATATAGTGGAACAAAAACTGGAATCCCCAATGCTCCAGGTAACTTTGCCAGAGGTAAGTGATCTACACACTAAACTCTCTAAAAATGTTGTCATTTGTAGATTTAATGGATTCTGGCCAAAATCCAATGCTCTACATCAATGCATTTACTCCTTCTCGACATGAGACTGTGATATACACCTATGTTCAAAAGGATTTTTCATTGTTAGTTTCCACTCAGAACAAGAACATGACAATATTATCAATCAGGGGCCTTGGTTTTGGGGCAATGCCGACCTTTTTATTACCCCCTAGTTCGCTGAATTTGATGCAAACACTATGAAAATTTCTACAATGCCTATTTGGGTGAGGCTTCATAACCTCCCTTTACACTTTTGGCATCACATAGTCTTATCTGCTATTGGAAATTCCTTAGGGAAATTCCTAAAAATCGATAAAGACAGAGTTGGTAGAGGAATCTTCTCATTCACCAGAATTTGTGTAGAAGTGGACCTAAGTGAGGGTCTGCCTAATCACATTACATTGAACTATAACAACACTCTGAGGACTCAACCCCTTGACTATGAGAACACTGCATTCAGATGTCGCAGTTGCATGCAAACAGGACACCTCCAATATACCTTCCCACTGGCTAGAAAGGACCCCAAAGGAAACAAGAAGTAGCAAAAAAAGCCCAAAGGGTGAGAGCATACAGATCCGCTGGAAAAAGAGGACATACACACAAAACATACATAGAACCAAGTAGAACCTGTTATAAATATGGAACAAAATTGTACACAAGATGTAAATACCCTAGACTCTCACCTAGGGCCAAACGATATACATCAACATCAAGAGCCACAACTGGAAGTTAGTGGCATAAAAAGAACTCATGGATCTGAAGGATGAGAATCCGACAAAGAACTTCCATTGAACACTCACGATAGCGAGTGTTATCTCAAAATCAGATCCTAATAGGCTACTGATCAGGTTGACTCTAAGTAACTATTTCAAAGCTACTTTAGGCTGAGGCTTAGCCTCCTTAACCTGAGAGGGCTCTCTCAAAAAGGGGTTAATGATTTTGATTATAGTTAAGATGGCTAACTCTTGTGAAACAACTGTAAGAATATGAATGGTGGAAACACATTTAGTAATTATCCATTGGGCTTATGGAGTCAACAAAATCTCAATATGACAATGAATTCAACCTTACATAGAATTCAGGGCATTTAGCATTTAAAATATTCAGAGCATAACAACTTAGATAGGACCACACAGTCTATGAATGCATACAGAAAGTTAGAGCACCTCAAGTGAATTCTAAGTGATTACACATTCATACTACTGGAAGAATTAGGAAAAGGAAAACATCACACATTCTGAACATAAAATCCCTCATGAATCATGAGAAGTAAAGCCAAACATGTATTATCAAAACAGAGTCTTACATAAGCGAAATATCAGCCTTTTTCATAAAATTTCCAACCCTTTTTACATTGCTGCTCTAGCTATATATAGAGTTCTTCTTCTATCTAATTGAGATTCCTCCTCAATCATGAGGGGAACTCGAAAACTACTTCTATTACTGGCACCTATTAAACTTTAACTACTTAATAAATACAACAAACTGTTAACTAGAGTTTTTAGAGATCTAAATCAAGTAGGACTCTAACTTCATATTACACGAACAATGGATTTGATTAGGACCATTCTCGTTCTTTGACATCTGGTCCTCTTTCAGTTTGGCTGGGATGGGTGTTCAATGCTCCACGCTGGTCTTATATGCTGTATCCTCTCCACTGTCCTCAAATATAGGAAACTACCCTTGCTCCTCGGTCTTATGGTTTTCAAATCCACAGAAGTCGGTCTTTCATCTTTGCTTTCCAAAACATGACAGGTGGCCATGTTTATTGATGTGCTGTCCACTGCTTTTAAAAAAAAAACCCATTCAGGTTGTCTTAACATATCTGAACCATGCTTAAATTGCTCACGTTATGACAAAATTCAAATTTGGATCCCAACCATATTTCTCCATCTCTCTTAATCTGATTGATTGCTGTAGCTTCAGATGTCTCCTTCAAAATTTTCCTGCTTCTGTTTCAAAATTGGTTGATTTGTATTGGAACCTTTAGCTTCAGCAGTTTCGTAGCACGCTACGAAACTGCTGAGCCTTAATCATCATCTTCAGCAGTTTTGTAGCGCAAGTTTAGTCATTCATTTCTCCCAGATAATAATGGATTTGAAGAAAGTAGAAGAGGTTTTGTACTTTAGTATCTTAGGAATGAAAACCTCTTTCACTTTTCAGAGAGGAGTTTTCCACTGCTCAGGAAAGCTTCTGGAAGTTAACTAGTAAAAACAGTTTTTTCTCCTAAAACAGGCTGCTTCAGCGGTTTCGTAGCGCAAAATAGGATTTTAACACTGTGTGCGCTACGAAAACGTAGATTTGTAGCTAGTTTTAAAATTTCTCCAAAATCATGTGAGATATGACTTCTAAACACATGGTGAGGCTTCTACGACATGTAATGAGGCTATCAAACTTTATTTGAAGATGGACATGAGGCTCTAACCCTATGACTTAGACTCTAAAACATAAAAATGACTTGAACATGACTTGACCATGACTTGACCATGACTGATACAAGAATTGAGAAACCATGTAAGTTTTCCAAATTTTTTAAGGAAGTTTTACAATGATAACAGTGGCTCCACTTGGGATAGTGTGCCCTTGTGGTACACTAAGAACCTGTAGCTCGAGTGCCGCTATCCATCCTCTAGAAGAAAGATTTCAATTTCTGCCCAATTTGCTCCTCAAGTCTTTAGTGATTGTTGAACGAATAATTCCAACTGCACCTACTGAAACAGATGCTTAGTCAACCCACTCTGAGCTTATTTGCATTGTTCTACCTACCTACCCTATCAATTTCAAACTTCTTTCATCTCAATCAATGTGAAATTTCCAATGTAGCCAATCATCCGTCTTATCTGATATTTGAGTCTTTTGACTGCATTGGAGTTCAGAGCCACTATGATATTGTGATGACCATTGCCACTGAAATCGCCTCTGATCTTCATAGAAAAACGGAAACACTAGAGAGTAAAACTCTTCCATGTATTTAGCTATAGGATCCCAGAATACATGATCAACTTGATGATTCTTGTAACTTTCTGGTTGTGCAAACTAATCTTCAACAACAATGTACTCTTCCTCAATTTTAAAAGAGAAAGGAAGCAACACTCTCTCCTTGTGTTCTAACATAAAAACCTTTTGAAAAGAATGATCATCATAACACTCTTCATTTTCAGACCACTGATTCTCAACCACACAAGACCCCTTTGATGTGCTATCCAACTGCCTTTCTGCATGATTCCCACAAACAATGTATTTTTCTTCATTATAAAGATCATTCTTTGTTCCAAGATGCTACAGGGAATTACAAACATGAACCATCTTTTCTTCTGCTTGAGGGTTATAACAGCTATCTTCCAGTACTTCTTCTTGGTGTTTGCAATCAATTTCATACCCATTGTGATCAAAATCTTGGCAAGTTTGCTGCATCTTCTCATTTATATCAAAGGATGAAACATGGTTTTCATAAGTAAACCCCTGCTGATCTTCATGTTGCATTTCATGAGATGTTATACTTTCTTCTTGGTGTTGAAATGCATTGTTATGAAGAGCCTCTAAAATTTCTTCATCCATAAATTCATCATCATCATAACAATCCTCCAAGTACTGAATAAGGCTTAAAGAATGTCTACAACAATCTTGGACCAGCAACAAGGAGGGATGGGATTCTTTATACATCTCGTAGAATTCATCATGAAAACTAGCAAGTGAATATATTGAACCATTTTCCAAACTTTTGTACCAAGACCATGCTTTTCCTTCTAAAGTGGTCATAAACATTTTCATGAGACAATATTCAGGGAACTGAACCTTAAGACTGTGTACATGCATATGGAACCTAACCAAATGAAGAGCAGCATTGTCTTTCTTTTCATCTTTGAATATTGGAAGATCCTCTAACTAATCAACCTTTGGCATAGGGTTTGGAAAACCAGGGATATGAGACCGATTCATAGGAGCATACCTCGCATTCATTCTTGCAGTGGTACTCATCTTAGAACTTCATGAAGCTACTGATCTTATAGCAGTGGAGTCACCTTGCAATTTGTTATTTGATGTGTGGAGTCGCCAAGGTAGTTTTGCAGCCTCAAAATGATGTCTGAGCTCCTACTACTTTTAGAATTTTAGCCTCTTAATTTCGGGAATGAATAATCTTCAGACTCCCGGCAGACGCACCAAAATGTTATCACCAAAATAGGTCCCTGATAGGCTGCTGATCAGACTATCTTAGTCTAACTATTTCAAACCAATCTTTTAGCTAAGGCTTAGCCTCCTCAGCCTGAGAGGGCTCTCTCAAAGGATTAATGATATTGATTGATGATAATATAGATAATATGGCTAACTCTTGTGAAACAACTGTAAGAATATGAATGGTGGAAACACATTTAGTAACTATCCATTGATCTTATGGAGTCAACAACATCTCAATATGACAGTGAATTCAACCTTACATAGAAGTCAGGGCATTCAACATTTAAAATATTCAGAACATAACAACTCAGATAGGACCACACAGTCTATGAATGCATACAGGAAGTTAGAGCACCTCAAGTGAATTCTAAGTGATTACACATTCATACTACTGCAAGAATTAGGAAAAGGACAACATCACACATTCTGAACATAAAATCCCTCATGAATCCTGAGAAGTAAAGCCAAACATGTATTATCAAAACAGAGTCTTACATAAGCCAAATATCAGCCTTTTTCATCAAATTTCCAACCCTTTTTACATTGCTGCTCTAGCTATATATAGAGTTCTTCTTCTATCTAACTGAGATTCCTCCTCAAGCATGAGGGGAACTCGAAAGCTACTTCTATTACTGACACCTATTAAACTTTAACTACTTAATAAATACAACACACTATTAACTAGAGTTTTTAGAGATCTAAATCAAGTAGGACTCTAACTTCATATTACACGAACAATGGCTTTGATTAGGATCATTCACGTTTTTTGACATCTGGTCCTCTTTCAGTTTGGCTGGGATGGGTGTTCAATGCTCCACGCTGGTCTTATATGCCATATTCTCTCCATTGTCCTGAAATATAGGAAACTACCCTTGCTCCTCGGTCTTATGGTTTTCAATTCCACAGAAGTCGGTCTTTCATCTTTGCTTTCCAAAACGTGAGAGGTGGCCATGTCTATTGATGTGCTGTCCACTGCTTTTAAAACAAAAAACGCATTCAGGTTGTCTTAACATATCTAAACCGTGCTTAAACTGCTCACGTTATGACAAAATTCAAATTTGCATCCCAACCATATTTCTCCATCTCTCTTAATCTGATAGATTGCTGTAGCTTCAGATGTCTCCTTCAAAATTTTCCTGCTTCTGTTTCAAAATTGGTTGATTTGTATTGGAACCTTTAGCTTCAGCAGTTTCGTAGCACACTACGAAACTGCTGAGCCTTAATCATCATCTTTAGCAGTTTCGTAGCGCAAGTTTAGTCTTTCATTTCTCCGAGATAATAATGGATTTGAAGAAAGTAGAAGAGGTTTTTGTACTTCAGTATCTTAGGAATGAAAACCTCTTTCACTTTTCAGAGAGGAGTTTTCCACTGCTCAGGAAAGCTTCTGGAAGTTAACTAGTAAAAACACTTTTTTTCTTCTAAAACAAGCTGCTTCAGCAGTTTCGTAGCGCAAGATAGGATTTTTACACTATGTGCGTTACGAAAACGTGGATTCGTAGCTAGTTTTAAAATTTCTCCAAAATCATGTGAGATATGACTTCTAAACACATGGTGAGGCTTCTAGGACATGGAATGAGGCTATCAAACTTTATTTGAAGATGGACATGAGACTCTAACCCTATGACTTAGACTCTAAAACATAAAAATGACTTGAACATGACTTGACCATGACTTGACCATGACTCATACAAGAATTGAGAAACCATGTAAGTTGTCCAAATTTTTTAAGGAAGTTTTACAGTGATAACAAATAGCAGGCCATCATTGTACCCCCTCCCGACTCTAAGGCTTGGCGAAGGGTGGAGAAGAAGAAGAGCAGAAAAGTATAGGCTTGCTAATTTATTATTTTGTTTCCCCTTTTTTTTTGTTATTGTCCTCTTCATGGACAACCATCTGCATATGCTCTAAGCATCTACAACACGTAATTTTTTCATTATGAATAAAATTACGTTATTTTTCCACGGAAAAAAATGAGTGTGCAGATCCTTATCAAATTTTAACTCACCGTCATCGTTTTAATTTAGTTTTCCTTAATCTGTTTCATAATATCCCCTAAATATCTAATTTTATTAAATTGCATAATTTTTTTAATAACACAATTTTAATATTTAGCACAATATTATTATTAAGGTTTAATTATTAACTTTAATTATAATCAAAATTTATGTATATTGATTAAAAAAAAATATATAACAAATTTAATATAATTAAAATAAGTGGTGAATAATAAAATAGAATTCATTGAAAATTAACTCAAATTTTATATATTCGTTATTGTGTCACCTATAAAGAAAGTTAATATGCTTTGGGTAACAAATTTTTTATAATGAATTGGAATATTATAGGTTATTGTACTTAATGTTACATTTCTTTCACTTGTCACACTATAACCTATCAAAATCTAATGAGATCATATTTGTGTACTACCTTCATGAATATCAAGGATTTGATTTAGTCTTAGGTTTAAGTCCAATGAGACGCAACTTAGCTACCCTCTAACAAATGCAATCAAATTTCTACCACCTCCGAAAAAAACAATGCATGCACACGAGGAGTCAATCATATGCTTGGGTCATTTGTGGGGGAGACAATGTTTATACATAAGGGAATCAATCTTGTTCTTGTTTCATTCACACAAAGATAAGGGACTCTACAATTTAGTGATTTATCACATGTGAGTTTATGGTTGGGATGTCACCATGAGGAAAGTAATCCCTACATAACCAAACATGTAAATTGCATTCTTGTGTCATTGTCATATAGATATCGAACCACCTTCACAAGTGGAAGTTATGATCTAAATGGCTTGCAACTCCCACAAAGTCATATACAATAGTGTTTCCTCTAATTAATGACAACTTTGACCATGAACCTTTTGTCCTAGAGCTTTTACTCCAATTTAAGGCAATCCAAATTGTTCCAATTTTGAAACAATGAATACATCAAGTGGAATCCCCCTCATTAGAGTGCCATAATTTTTGAGCTTATGCACATGCTAACACATTACCTACTATATCCTTTACTAAGTAGAAAATAACAAGATAAACAATATATTTCAATAGGGTGTTATATACATTTGAATTAAAATGACACACTCGTAAATAGGCTAGAGAAAATTTATTTATGAATAATTTATTTATGTATTATATTTGGAGACTTCAAAATTGGTAAATTATATTTTAAATTGTTGAGTTTAAAATATTTTATGATGAGATTATGTATTTTGAATTTCAATCCATATATTTTTTGAAAGGAACAAAAAAAAAATGACTTTAATCAATGCTTTTATGCTATGATGTAATTGTTAGTCAATATTGTATGAATAATAAAAACTAACATATCCTAAGTGAAGGAATATAATGCAAAAATATTTATTAGGTAAATATGTAAAAGATCAAGTACTATTCATGTACTCATGAACATATAATTATCTTTATATATAAAAAGAAATAATATAAAAATTATATAATGCGAAAATTTTATAATAAACCCCACACATATATGAACCATTCATGTTTATTCTGATATAAGAAAAGCTTTGTACGTGATTTAGGATATAGTTATTACATTAAAAAAAACTACTTCATTTGATTGATTTTCTCAAAAGTTGATGCCTTATTGCCTTAAAAAAAATGTTAATTTTATTCAAATATTAAATAGAAATTACATTTTTGATTTGCATATTAAAACGATATATTTCATATTGCATAGTAGATGCATTTCATTTCCATCTCATTGAAAAGTAGTCTTTAATTATACTTTTATTCTTTTAATGTTGAAATTAAATTTTCACCAAATTGAAATTTTGCTAGTGTTGCACTTAATTTACTAACAAATATATTTATTTTTTCATGAGTGTAAACCTAAAGCTTAACATTGTTTCATTATTTTGGACTTTTAGGAAATTATTTTTAGCCACTAAGCTTACTTAAAGCTAAATTTAATAAAAAGTTGTGAACATAGATAAAAGTACCTTCCTATTAACTAGAAAAATAATTCCAACAAAAATTAAACAATAAAAATGACTATACCAATTTCCATTCATACTAATGTATGTGGAAGCATTTTATAGTATATATCTTATCGTAAATCATTATAAATGTTTACGACTATTGGGATATGAGTTGAATGACTCTAACTTGGAATTAAAGAGGATTGGGATTGTTGGGATTGTTAGTTGGCGATCCCCCCTATAATGCCTCAACTTAGAATGCCACATGTATGCTTTGGTATTTTCTCACATGTTTGTTACCTTTAAATTAGAATTTTCAAAAAAATAAACCAAAACAATGTTGTATTTAGATAAAGCCTTAATTTCCTCTACAATACTTGATTAAGTTAAAGTCATTCAAAATAAAAAGTAATTTAGCTAAATGTACCCTATTGAAAATAAATAAGACATATGAAATGTCTCTATAATATTTTAAAGTCTTTGCTTACAATTTGTCTTTGCACTATGAACTTGTGGTTCTATTACAAGAAAATATTGGAAATCTCTTTTGTAATATATGGGACTATGGTTCTTTGAGGTCCTTTATAGCATCTACGCAAAATTTCTTTTATTTTAGAGTTGCCCTTAGTGGTGTAACGATATTTTAATAAGCATTATTAAATTGGCATTGGTGGTGTGATAATATGCTATTGAGCATATGTAAATTACACAAATGATATTCCTTTAACAATTGAATTTTTTGAAATGACAATATGTTACTTGCAACATTCTATAATCATACATTTTTGTTTCAATAATTTGAATTCAATGCTTTTCTCCTCCCCATGTAGTATTATAAATTGGCACGGTAATCGAGAGGGAAGAAAGTGGGTGATTACAATTCATACTATGACCATTTGAAACTTCATTAGCATGTGGGAATCCAAGTGTTTCTTCTCAAATATGGCCTTTGTTTGAATAATATTTATTTTCATGCATTGCCTTATCTTCATCTCCATGTGACCATCTATATAATTCTTGTAAGAGAGAAAAATTCCCCACCCAAGTATATCCCTTTCATTATTAGATAGTGTGATCCATTGGTAAAAACTAAAAACTACACTCTACTTTATTTTACAATATATCCACCCTTTATTCTCTTAGATGTCTACTTCCCCCCCTTCGAGGGTATACAAGGCTTAATTCACTACTCAATTTTACCACTAACATCAATTATTTTGTTATTTTTAACTTGCATTAGATGTATACTTTTATTTTTATTTTGCCTTCATGTTATATTATATATTTTTAAGATCATATTTTTTAAAACATATATTTTCTAGTAAAAGATCATAGATTCAAATTCAAATCAAGTAAACTATTTACACCTCTCTAAACTTTAGCAACACTTAAGCAACATGTGCCCCTTATCCCCCAAAAATATATATGATATACCAATTTTATATCTAACTTAACTACAACCTTAAAATAATAATATTATTATAATATTTATTTTATCATATATATTATATATATATATACATTTTTTTTATTGATTATTTATTAATGAAAATTAAAATAAACAACCTTTAGATTTTCCATATCCAAAAATATAATATGCAATATCTATGCATTTAGCTTTAAAAACCAATTAATTGCTGATACAAATATAATAGTAAACAAGTAATAATATGAGAAAAAACAATGCGAAAATAAATTTTTGGTTCAATTTATTTAGATTAAACTCTATTAATTGCTCTCAAAATAATAAAAACAACATTAGAACCATTCGCTAGTACACGAAGCAACATCCCTACCATTTTCAATTTTTATGATAATATTGGACCTTTTTATTATGAAAAGAAAAATGTGATAATATTAGACATTTTGGTTATGAAAAGAAAAGTGTAACATAATAACTCGCACAAACATATTAATAAATGTGATTGATATACGTCGTAGGTTTCTATCAATAAATTATGATTTCTAGTTACAAAATACATTAGTCATATGGATTAAATAAATTGTCCGTCAATACGTATAAAAGTTACTTATAATCATGTTTTTGCATTGCACTTAAAAGACCAACACTTATAAGTAAAATATCAAAACACGGAAGCACTTATATTCATTTTCTAAAAGAAACCTCTAATTTCTTGTTGATCAAACCTAAGAATCTTATTGCTATGCATTTATTCATTTCCATTTTTTAATATAATTAATTAAATGCTACATAACCTAACTATTCAATAATCAATTTATCATTCTATCCTAAAATCCTACAAATATTTCTAATAATGGTGGAAAATGCAAAACGCTCTAAAATTACATGGGAAATGAAGATTTTATAAACTGCAAATATGGAACCACATTTTTCCAAACAAGAGAAAAGAACGGTAAAAGAAAGTATGTAGCTTATTTGGACAACATCAAGTGAATTGAACACAAGAATCAAAATTTATTTCATTTTGAGTTAACATGAAAGTCATTTTAAATGCATACATATATTCAGAAAACCTAAACATAAATAATAGCAATGCATCAACCATTAAATGTTAGGCGTAAAATAAGCATAAATGGAATATGTTCACAATAATAAAATATGCATCATGAAAAAAATCTCCATAAAGAACACAACAATAAATAAAAACATTTATTTACATGCACAAATTTAACCACAATGCAATATATTTAATAGTATTCACTAACACAACCACATTAATAAATGTGGTTAATATAGTTCATAAACTTATATCAATAATCTACCACTACAAGTGAAGGAATACATTAGTCAAATAGATTAAGTAAACTATGTGTCAATACATATAAAAGCCACGTGTAATCATATTTTGTCATTTCTCTTCAAAAACGAACGCATATAAGCAAAATGTAAAACAATGAAAACATCAAGGCACTTATATTCATTGCTTAAAAGGCCTCTTTAATTTCTTGTTGATCAAAGCTAATAATTTTACTACTATGTGTTTATTCAGACCATTTTTTAATATTATTAATTAAATGCTACATAACTTAACTATTCAATAATCAATTTATCATTCTATCTTAAAATTTGAGAAATATTTCTAATGGTGGTGGAAAATAGAAAAAAAATATAAAATTACATGGGAAATGAAGATTTTATAAAGTGCAAATGTGGAACTAGATTTCCCCAAACAAGAGAAAAGAAATGGTAAAAGAAAAATATTCAGTTTATTTGGACAATATCACGTGAATTAAACACAAGAACCAAAATGTATTTCGAGTTGAGTTAACATAAAACTCATTTTAAATCCATACATATATCCAATGGATTTCTCAATGAAACGTAAAGATAAATACTAATAATGCATCAACCATTAAATGATAGGGATAAAATCATCATAAATGGAATGTGTTCACAACAATAAAATATGCATCATAAAAAAATCTCCAAAAAAACACTACATTATATAAAACATTTCTTTTACATACACAAAGTCAACCACAATGCAATACATTTAATATTATTGATTATAAGAAAAACATGTATTAATTCTTTAAAAATAAAATACATTTAATTAAACTAGCCCATTGTTGTACTTTAGTACCAACAATTTGGATTTTAATCAACTACTGCAAAGGTATTTGCATTTTGTCATGGTGTTGAGCATCTCGTCGAGATTTGAGCTCCATATTTTGTTTTTGTAAATGATATTCTTGAACCTCCATTTCCACCTTGGGTCTCATCTACTTCTACTTGGGGTTTTCTTAGCTACTAATAATATTGTATCCGTCAACACTGAGATCCTTGTAGAAGTCGATCAAACAGAAAGCAAAAATGCAAGATCTAGAATATCATATAAAGGTAGAACTTAACTTCCATTTATGGGGAAAGATTCATGGGGACTAGGTGCTCCACACCACGTCGATCTTTATCCACTCTTTCACTACACCGATTTATGGCTACCATTCCCTTCCCTCTAAATCACGTTTCAAATTGCAACTCAAGTCTTGAACACTAAAATCTTAGACATTGAAATAATCTATAAATGAAAATTTTGTTACACATGTTTTAAAACCAGATTTATGGCTACCATTCCCTTCCCTATGAATCATGTTTCAAATTACAACTCAAGTTTTAAACACTGAAATCTTAGACATTGAAATAACCTATAAGTGAAAATTTCGTTACACATGTTTCAAAACCAGACTAGAGACCAAATTAGAAAAAGGCTCTCTAACAATCAAACATTTAACTGTAATTGATCTAATTAAGAATATTAGTTTGATATGCTAAGATCCTTAGATTAGAAACAAAATGTTATTCATGTACTTAAGGATTCATGGATTTTGCAAGTGAAAAATGAACTTTTATGTTAATTTTATGAGCAATTTTAACATAAATAAGAGACTAACCAATGGCATAAAAATGTACAGAACATCACCAAAAACACATCGCAACAGGAACTTGATGAAGGATTTCACCCCTCTTGGGCAAGATCTCCTTGGTCGAGCTTCCAATGGATTGGGCCTCTCTATTATGCTCAAATGTGTAAAAATATGTATTTACAATACTCAAATGCTTATGAAACCTACTCCAATGAGTCGAGAATTTCCAAAAATGGTTACCTAGTCTCTTTCTACACCTAATTTGATCGAAAACTGGAGAAGTTATGACCTCTCCTAGTTTCCCCACTATTCGCTCCACAATTTCCACAATTTTTGGCACCGAACCACCAATTTAGCCCGAAAATCCATTAACTCTCCCACAAATCTGCTGGAATACGGGCGGATTTGTCAGGCGGTTGAAAAGTCTGCCAAGGGACGCCAAAACTACTAGTGGTTAGCCCAACGATCACATGCCAAACTTTATGTGTTGTGGTTAGGTGTGCGGTTAGCTAGCCTAACCGCTTACCTCTTAACTTTGGCAGTTAGTAAACTTTCAGCACATTAACATGTTTCAAACCTAGCGGTTAACATTCTTCTGGTGGTTATATTTATGTTCCCAATTGTGTGTTCACATGAAATGGTTTTGCGGACCGCCAGGCAAAGACCTAGTGGTTAGCCCCACCCACGCTCCCGATAAACTTTAACATTAACTCGTTCCATCATATGGTTAAGACCTATGGTGTAGGTGGTGTGGTAAGATGTTGTGTTGTGTGTTGGAAGGTTCTGGTTTTGAATCCCATGGCCTCCACTTGGTCATTGAACCAACTTTTAGTGGCCTCCTCGGGTGCCACATGGTGGCCTCCTGTTGGGCCACGTGTCAGCCCATGTTTTGTCACTATTCCAACCAATAAAAACCATAAATTTTTGACCAATCGAAGTGTAACACTTGGCACGATCTAACTCATCATCAATAAACCCAATCAACACCACATCACCATGCCGTGTTAGTGTCACATCAATAGTATGGACTGTTGACTAGGTTGTCTAGTTTTTTTAAAATTTGTCTATGTGACAAAGTGGACAGAACTTATTTCTAGAGTCGTACAGAGTTTGTTTCGTGCGAAATGAGTTGCGCGTGCGAAATGAGTTGCGCCCGATTCAGGATGATGACCACTACGCAATCATTCGGGTTCCACACCATTCTAACAACTTTGATTTTTGAGCATAATTCTGAGCACCTCATGAGTAACCATAAATAACTATAGAAAATACTTATAACCCTAATAATCCTTTTGGTTCGTGGTTTAAATACTGGACGTGGCTCCTATAATTGTGGGTGGTAACCTAAATCACCTAGCATGGAGAGCCAAAAGAGTTTGTTACGAGAGGTAAGGGACTTCTTTCAAGGGCTTCTTTCAAGGGCTTTGATTGTGGTTAAAAGGCTACAAATGAAACCAAAGTAATTCAAATGAAAATAGACAAAATTGCTCAATTCTACTTAGAATAATGGTTCCAATTCACTTAAGAGGTGGCAAAATATATGATATTTATATTTAATCTATTATTTATTGGCTTGAAACTGAAAATTTGTTCAAATCCTTTTCATATCAACTCTTTGATCATGTATAAGACAAATAATATTCTCTTGAAATCAAATCTTGTGCATCCATTTATTAAAAAATCAAAATTTCTCAAATCTACATCTACAAGTTGAATTAGGTACAACTACAACATAACAAATTAGGTTGCTTAGATTTTTAAGCTTTGTAATTTTACTATTCAAAGATACTTCTAAGCTATGTTGTTTTATATATATAATTATGTTTAAAAAGTTGTACAACATCGTAATTTATCGGATTTTTGTGTTTATGGATGCAAGTTACAAGTATTGTATATCAAACACATATTTTAAGAAAATTTATTAAATATTTCTTTTCATTTTAATGATGGTATTTAGAGTATAAAATGTCATTTGAAGTGATTAAGTTGAGATGGAAAGATAATAAAATTATTTCTAATCACTAACAATGTTATTTAATTATGTCTATTGGGAATAGGGTTATCAAAATTTTAATTTTATTATTAATAATTATTAGGTGGATGGTAAGTATTTAACTTTCAAGGAATATTTTAGAATATTCTTAGTAGTATTCATAAATTAATGATTGAGATCTATCTCCAAATTAACTATGGTTTTTTAATTGAATTAATTAATTAAAACAAATAAAAAATTAAATCACATAAACATGTGTTATGGTTTTTGGACATATGGTATTAGTAAGCCATGGCACTGAAACAAAACCTAAAAACAAATTAAGAATATTTATAGGAAATTGTAGGTGAATCTCTATGGTTAATAATCTGTTACCTATTTTTTTAAATATGTGTATGTAACTCATATTAAATATAAAAAGTAAATTTTTAATTTTAACTTAATTTTAATAAATATAAAATGCATAGTAAAATAAATATTTTAATGTCTATCAACTTAATAATATATTATTATATAATTGTAATCACTTTATATGACACCATTTCTTTTACAATTTCAATTTCAATTTTCAATCTAAAATGCTATATTTGATAAATATACTAAATTGATAACATCATCACTATTAGACAACATCAATACATTTTTTGCAAAAAAAAATAAATTTGTCTTATAAAGCAATTTGGATGTCTCTGCACCTGCCCACTCTTTCAACACATTACACTAAACAATTGAGAGGCCTGCTTTGTTGTTGCTATTGTTTACTAAATTTTTTGGTTTTTCCTTTTGGATGTCTATGCACCTGCCCACCCTTTCAACACATTACACTAAACAATTGAGAGGCCTGCTTTGTTGTTAAATTTTTTGGTTTTTCCTTGTGGATGTCTATGCACCTGCCCACCCTTTCAACACATTACACTAAACAATTGAGAGGCCTGCTTTGTTGTTGCTATTGTTTACTAAATTTTTTGGTTTTTCCTTTCTTCAAAAGAAATGTAAGAGGAATTTTATCATTTGTCATTTTTCCTCTCCAAAGCTCTGCATTCTTAAATTTTATCATATACCATTTTTACCCCAAAGCTATGTACACTTATGAAACGCTGTAGGTAAAAGATAGTGGCACAACATAAAAGGATGGCAGCCCCGGGATTCTTCAGAAGTAGATCCAAATATAATCGTACATGGGTTGCATCCCAAGATCTGGCTACTCTTCTGGTTTACCTTAAGAACAGACATGAATTTGTTTACCACCATACGCAAATTCAAGACATCTACTCCATAACCACCTGGAATACAATATATCTGGAATGCCTATGAAAACAAAGTCGTGTCATAAAAAAACGGACTATGATTGACTAATGAAAGTGTAGCAAAGACCATGAAGACATAAACAACGGGGTTCGAACCTGAGCAGGCGAAGCACATCAGATTTGAAGTACCTGTAGCATGGAATTCCTTTTACCACACTGAGATTATAATTATTTAATTTAAATGCGAATGCGTTTTAATAATTTTTTTGGGTTTTTGTAATTATATATAAGGTGTTTTATTAAAGTATTTTATGGTGAAAAGATTATTGGTTTGAAACTTAGTGAGTAGAAATCTAGTCATGCTAAAGGCTGGTGTGGGTTAGATCAAATAAATTTTAGTGATTGAGAAATTTTAACAATAATACCCAAAGTAAAATAACTCAAACTACAATAAGACAGCGCTAATGACTTCAAACTTACATTAATTTCAAACAATAAAAATAAAAATATTATTTATTAATTTGTTTTTTTATAATATAATCATAAAAAATCAAAAGTAAATTTAATATTTTTTAAATAACTAATGTAACTTAGTTATCGACAAGCATTGATTCTGATTTAAATTATAAAATGTGTTTAAAAATTTTAATAATATAATGTTTTAATACTTTTAATTTGTTTTTTTTTCTAAGATTCTACTATATTTATTTAGTTATTTCTTCATTTAAAAAAGTATTTTATTATCAAATAAAATAAGTTAATTTTGAATATTGAGAATTTTTCTCGCAATAATTATATTAGAAATACTTTGTCGACATGTTCACAAAATATTTCTAATGTGATTATTGTAGAAAGATTTCACAATATTCATAGTGTAGTGTAGATCACAAAAGCCTAAATTCATATAAAAATGCATTCTATTAATACATGTCAATTAGATGATTATTGATAGATGTCAAACACACATTTGGATATTATTTCACACCTTTAAAGATTTTTCCTATAATTTGGCAGGATTGTCATTAAACAAAAATGTCAAAAAAAAAAAAAATAATATGTTCAAGCAGTGTTGCCATAAAAGAACCTATATATCTACCAACAAGTGATAAAAGAAAAGAAAATTATGAAAGAGTCACTTGTTGGTGAGGTAATAATGAAACAATGAATGAAGGAAAAAAGAATAATTTGTGTTGTTTTTCTTAATGAAAGGTCGAATGGTACAATTCAAAGGAGAAGCCATTTTGTAAGTATGTGATCCTCCTTGTCTCATGAGCCATCAAAATGCCATCCTTAGAGAGGGTGTCTGCAATGGTGTTATGATCCATGTATACATGCAAGGCAAAGAAATAAGTGAGAGTGGATTTCAATTGAATATTTCATCCACCACGGGTTGAATCCTTTGATTGTGACTTGTGTATGAACCATTTATCCAATTGGTAGCTCACAGTCCTCGAAAACTTGAAGAGAGAGGATATATTTTTCAATAGAAAAAGTTAGTAGAATTTTGAGAGCCATTAGTTCAACAAAAGTATTGGTTCCCTCTACTAAACCCATTTTGATGTAAAAATAATGATTTGCATCTATGTGTAGTAATGCATGCTAGCCACAAACCCTTGGATCTCCTTGAGAGGCACCATTGAAGAAGGCCAAGGCATGGATGTGTAAATTTGGGACACAAGGGAAATAATGTCATGTTGCACAACCTTAGGTTTGGGTAAGAGGTTGAGGATGACAAGAGTTTGAGATGCTAAGACTTGTGAGGAATCAAGATGCCATTGAAAATGATATTGTTTTTTGCAAGCCAAATGCCCTAGCAAGTGAGAAGAGGAAGGACAATGAAATCTTAGACTTTTCTGTTGATGTACCATGATTATCAGGTTTCTATGATGTTCTCCCCTAGCCATAGACATGTTTGGCCAATCTTAGATGAGAGAAAATGACATAAGTCCTTTGTGTATGAGCATTCAATGAGTATGTGGGGGGCAAATTCTTCATAATATTTGCACGATGCACCAACAAGGCCCCCTTTTTTTTTTCTTCTATGTATAATCATTTATTTATTGACATTATTATAGTTATTATTTAATATAAATAGAGATATATTATATACTATTATAATGATTTTTAATCTCTCATTCTTTTTTAAAAAATGATTATAATTATTTATTATTCACATTATTATTTAATTATTGTTTTGATGGAAACATGTAAATATTTTATTCTAAATTATTTATAAATTTTTTGGTGTTAAATTACTTTTAAATTTATTTAGTAGTAGTATAGTTGTAATTGGACCAAATCTATATTCAATTCATAAGTTAGAAAACCACTTCAATTATTTTCATTAATAATATATGTATATATAGATATATTATATATTTTAATAAAATAATATATATTATATATAATATTATTTATTATTTATATATATTATATATAAAATTGAAAAAAAAAAAATTAACAAATAAAAAAATAATATATTTAAAAATTAAATAAGTGAATAATTTAAACCATTGAACTCTATTTTAATGTATATCTTAAATTTCATTAACTAAGGGCTTAGTGACATTTCTCTTTCTTTTTCTTTTCTAAGTATCTAAGTATCATATTTAATACATGCAATTGTATTCATTATAATTTTGACTCAATGAAAAATGAACATTCATGGTGATTATAATGCTTAATTCGATTTATTTATTATAACAAGAGCCATCTAATAGCAATGCCATTATTGTTGTAATTTTTAACAATGCCACTAAGTGACATTTGTTTATTGTAAATCCCAATTTTTTATTGAATTTCAAGTAGATTGTATTTTTTAATATTGCCACTACTTGGCATTTGTTTATTGTAAATCCCAAGAATCTCAAGTAAATTATATATTGGCTATGTTGAGTATAGATATTAAAGCAAAGCCATATAAAGACACTTTTAAATTGAACCTTAAAACCAGAGTTTTATATGACAAATCCATATATGAAATTTTGTTCAATTTGGCCTATTGAAAGCTATAATTAGTTGGTAAAAGCTTAACTTGTTCATTTCATACTTTGCCCTCATGTGTAACACATAAAGAGTTTTCAGGCAATCTGGTATAAATCTCGTTAAGTGTAATTTTTGTTTCCATTGGTTATACATATTAAAATGGGTTCTTTTATTTAGACAACCCAACCCTATTTGACCCTTCCTAAGGTAAGAGTAATGGTTCTAAACTAGTAAGTGGTTCCATTATCCCATTGGCAATTTTCCTTCACATTGATGGGGGATTCAAGGTCCTTTAAAACCTAATGGGCCTATAATATTTCATAATCTCTTCTCCACATAATACACTACCATAATGTTTGTTTAATGGTCACAACAACCAATAATATTGTTAATCAATTATTGGCATTTCATATTATGTTTCACAAGGAAATGATCTGTGGTAATTACATTGCTCTCATATTTGGGATATGTAACTGTTTATTTGGATGTACACGTGGCTTTATTTGTGAAGGCCACATCATTCAGTCCCATGTGAAATCACATAGACCTTCTAGTGAGCACAATATCGACGACTTAGATCTCAAGATCTTGATCCAACGATGATAATGCATTTAGGGTTTGATTTGAGATGTAACGCCTACGCTTAGCTCGTCTGTTCATTTCCATTGTTTTTGGCGACTCGAACAGTGCTTTATATCCTCGTTGTCATAGTTCCAGCGTAGATTCTCTTCCACACGGCCTACACTGCACCTCGTATGAACTGTAATGGCATCGTCTGTAACTAATTCCAAATTCCTTCGTGTTATTCACACAGGAACTGGTAGTTTTTGTATATTTCATCGGATTTCTTTTACTTAAATTTTCCACCCTTTCTACTTTTCTCATTGACATTCCTTGTGTTAAATGAGGCATTTACTGTCAGGAGAATGGTTCAATAAGACAATGCACCTAGGGTTTTCGGGGACAATCCCGTGTAGCGTCAATTCTTTCTTTCATTGCAATTTCAATTCGTAACGTTATTAATTTTTTCTGGAATTTATTAGGGTTTACAATTGAAACCCTTGGTTGATTTCAGGTTCCAGTTTGAGAGCTGCCCCCACAGTTTCTAGGTATCGTTCAGGCTACCTCTCTGGTGATTAAATTTATCGTTAATTTTTTTTATACATCTATTCTAAGATTCAATTTCACACGTCATTTTGCAGTTGAATTTTTCGACCACTATGATATCTTCTTATGGAACTTATCTCTTCTCTCTATTCTGTAACGAAATTAAAAACTTTGAGCGTCTCTTTTGGAACTCGTGGGTTTTCCCCTTGTATTGGTATAATTCATTGTTAGCCTATCTTTAGGTCACGATGACCATGACTAGGACTTCATGCTTGCCAGAACAATCCTTTTCATATGAGTTTTTTTCTTTTTCTTTTTTCGCTCAGGATTTTATTTTATTTTCTTTTCTTGCCAAAACCCTGACACGCCCAGAACGAATGAGGTCTGCTCTATTGGGGTACAATTTTCTAAGAGGGTTGTTATTCTTCTGGTACTCTCTAACATTTACGTTTTGGTTTTGGCTTCATATGAGGAAAGGCATGTAATTGGGCATTTTTTTTGTTATTGCTGAAACTGTCAAATTTGCATTTATATCTTACATTTCCCTTCAATGGAAATTTTATGCGATTGAAGTGTGATTGAATTTTTTATGCGGTTGAAGTGTGATTGAATTTTTTTGTGGGTTAATGTACATTTTTCCTTGCAATCAATTTACACAATTGGTTTAGAACCTGGAAATGTTCATTTTTAGAGGGCTTTAGTCCTGTTGGTATCATATCGACACGAAGGGGGCTATTTTCGAGCTTAGTAAATGTCAAAATTTAGGGCTTTCCCCTCCTATAGGTTATTGTGCAGAGATAGTTACATTTAACTAAAGTGTCGTTTCTTTTTATTTTTCTTTTATCACTGCATTCACTAGTTGTTGTGCCATGGAGTTTAAGGTGCTATACATAGCTTGTAATCTCTTCTGCTGACGCAATTGATCTTGTTTACCTAGAAACAGCACCCGTAGCAGAGTCGTAGCAGAGTCAGTTCATGAAGGAAAGGCACTTTTGGTCGTGCCTTGGAGTTTAAGTGGCTATAGAGAGCTTGTAATTTCTTCTGATAACTCTGATAGAGATTGTCTCATAATAGATGATAGGAACTAGGTAATCTTCTTTCCTGAATCTGCATATTTTTTTATTCATGAATTGATTGAGTATCGAGAGCATGTTTTTTCGTTATGGGATTCTCTTGTTCTTCGGACTGTGGTTTTCTATGGTGTAATTTAGAAAGGGTTATAACCAAAAACATTTGCATGCCCAGCACGTTCGGTAGGGTTTGTCCTAAATTATAATTGCGAGAGTCATGGCAACCGGCTTATCTAAGAGGTTGAATACCCCATAACTAAAACCAAAGCCATTAATATTGTTTCACACTTAAAGCTTTCCATTCCTTTTATCTAAAAAGAGATGCCATTAATATGGTTTCACACTTAAAGTTTTCCATTCCTTTTATCTCAAGAGAGATGCATCCCCTGCACCCAGAACATAGAACCATCAGAGACAAACCAAACCATTGTAAAGAGGACATGAACCATCAAAGACAAACCATTGTAAAGAGGACATAACCCAGACAAAAACCAGGCAAAACTACACATTAAAGCTCTAATATGGGATTTCTGTGATATCATATCCGCAAGTGTTGCTCAATACAAATGCATACACCATAAGTTGTTACCAATCTAGGCCAACGTGACATATACTAGTGGGCTGACTGTTTTTAAGAAACTTGATCCATGAAATTAGATTAGGAAAAAGAATAAAAAAATAAAAAATAAAACTCTGATATCCATAACTTTCTTCCAAGTTTGAACTTCAGAGTTTCATTCATGTTATCTTGTCTGTGATAAATGTAGTTTTTAACATAAAATATGAA
>APFE030699900.1:55462-108570 GCA_000404065.3 Pinus taeda | reverse complement strand
GTCCACTACTGAAGCAGAATACATTGTTGCTTCTCATGCTTGCAAAGAGGCGGTTTGGTTGAAAGGTTTGCTTGGTGACGTAGCCCAGATTGGTTGGGTGAACCACGTTAAACTCTTGTGTTTTATGTGCTAGATTTATTCTGCTGTGTGTTTATTTGATTATGCTGTGCCTCTGGATTCCAACAGATAAATGTATTTAAATTGATATAAATTTTTAACTTATATAATAAATTTATTTATCTTTTATAAATTAAAAAAAAAAAAAAATTAAATTAATTATAAAATAAAAATTAATGGCTAAATATATTATAAATTCATTATATTTAAAATTGTCTTTTGTGATATTCAATGTCTACTTATAAGTAATATGGATTCTTGAAATATAGGGAAAATATACTAACCATAGGAAAGTAAGATGTAAAATTCTATCAACATAGTTTTATCCTAAAGAAAAAAAGGTCATGTAAAATTTTATGAACATAATTTTATGTAACTTTAAACAAGAAATTTATAACACATCTACAAGGTATTACTACCATCACGTCAGTTATGAAAGACGTGTTCACTTCTACGTATAAGGTGTTGGACATGCGATCTTGCATCTCAGTTATGACAGTAAAGTCTTTATTGTAATTTGTGATGTAGCTTAGGATGCTTTCAAGATACTGTCATATCATAAATGCTTCTTTTATCTTGTCAACATTAATAAACTTGGACTTGCAAGATCATTAATTGTACTATAGTGAATATCAACGTTTGATATGAAATATACCAATGGCGTAAACGATATGAAATATGAAATAATATCATAGGGTTTAATATTAATCAATTTGACTTTCCCATATCTGTACTCCCCCTCAATGAAAATCGTCTCATGGAATATTTGCGGGTGCAACAACAAAGGTAAGCTCCGATCTCTTAAGGAAAAAATCATTAAAGTCAAATCGGATATTGTGATGCTCCAGGAAACCAAAATGACAACAACAAAAATAAAGGAGGCTAACCAACATTATTGGAAGAATAATGAAGTCGTGATGATAGATGTCATAGGCATCGCTAGTGGCATTGTGATGCTTTAGAACCCAACTTAAGTCATCTTCAAAGACTGGTTCAACACCCGCTACACCCTGTCTAGTACCTTTCGGTTAATCGGCCCTAATGTGTGGTATATCCTGTCGATAGTCTATGGACTTCCATTCCTCAAGCTAAGGATCTATTTTTGAAAGATCTCTAGGCCCTTCGATCCACCATCTCATCCTCACACTGGATAATAGCGGGCGACTTCAATCTAATTCAAAATTTGGAAGAAAAACGCGGAGGGGTCAAATGGTTGGAGCCCAACGCCATTGCCTTTAATGATTTGATTGAGGAACTTCATTTGGTGGATGTGAAACCAATGACGAGGCTTCACACTTGGAATAATCGAGGAGGAGGTCAAAACTAGGTGGCCTTCCGTTTGGATCGGTATATTCTGTCGGGGGAACTTCTTTTAGAGGATCTTTGCATTGAAGCTTCCATTCTTCCCTCTCTCGGCTCATATCACTGGCCTATATGTCTCAATCTAGCCTCCCATGCCCCTTCGAAGAAAAAACCCTTTTGCTTTGAAAGTTTCGAGCTACGATACCTAGGATTTGTGGGAAAGTTAGAGGAGTGGTGGAAGACCCTTGAGGTTCCCCCGGGTTCTTGCATGCAAATCTTCCAAAGGAAACTCAAAGCTCTCAAATTAAAAATCAAAATCTGGAACCAAGAGGAGTTCGGGGACATATTCGCTAAAAAGTGGAAGATGGAGGAGAAAATGGGAAGATCCAAATGCAGATCATCTATGAAGGCTGCTCAAAGGCATTGATAGTTGCAGAGGGACAACTCCTAGTGTAGTTGGAAGAAAGGAGGCTCCAAGGAAGCATTATGGAGGCAAAAGTCTAGAACTCAATGGCTACAGGTGAGGGAACAAAACTCAAAGTTCTTCCAAAGATCCATGATTAGCAATCGACAGCACAACCACGCCACTTCAGTTACTTCAGGGGAACAGGTCTGTCTGGAATCACATCAAGCAATGGAGCAATAGCTCGTGTCTTTTTATTCATTGCTTCTGTCTGAAGAAGACATCAACCGAACCAAAGACATAGAGCGTATGACCCGTCACATCCCCAACCTCATGACAGAGGAGCAAAACGAGGCCTTAATGCGGCCAGTGACAATCGAAGAAGTGGATACTGTGGTTAAAGAGATGCCTTCCAACAAGGCACCTATCCCTAATGGGTTCACCTCATAGTTCTTCAAGGATTGTTGGTTATTCCTGGGTCCAAAAATTGTAGATATGGTGGAAGAGTCCCAACGGCGAAGACAAGTTTGGTTTGGATTAAATGCAACTTTCCTCACTCTAATTCCAAAATCCAAGGAGGCTACCATCCCTAGTGGATTCTGGCCTATTGCGCTATGTAATGTGATCTACAAGATCCTTTCTTCCATCCTGGTTCAACGGTTGAAACCAATTCTTCACCACATAATCAATCAGGAGCAATCGCGATTTGTAGAAGGGAGGCAAATTCTGCATGGTATAGTCTCAGCCCATGAAACTATTCATTCACTCTAGTGACATAAGAAGTAGGGGATGCTGCTAAAGATGGATCTTTCCAAAGCCTACGACCGCCTCAGTTGGGCATACCTTCTCTCTGTCATGAAAGCCTTTGGTTTCGTAGAGGACTAGCTCAGTTGGATATATTCAATCATCTCCACCCCTTTCTTCTCAATTTTGGTTAACAAGGCTCCTTCTCCTACTTTTCGATATTCTTGGGGTCTCAGACAAGGCAATCTAATATTTCCATTCCTCTTTATCATAACTGCTGAAGGCTTGAGTCATCTAATCAAGGTGGAAAAAATCAACAATGATCTGAAAGGACTATGCCTCCTAGGAATAGATATCTCCATAACCTACCAACAATTTGTCGATGGAAATCTATTGTATGGCAAGCCCAAGGTCTAGGAAGCGGTAACAATCAATGGAATCCTTGCAGAATTCCAAGCTTCCTCAGTTATGTTCCTTAACAAGGACAAATCCCATATCTATTTCTTTAATACCCCTCACTCGATCCAACTTTTTCTAGCTCACATCCTAGGCTTCTATGTAGGGACTCTTCTATCGAAGTATCTGGGTGTTCCTTTACTGGCTAATCCTTTTCAAACTGCCCACTGGAAAGATTTATGCTCCTAAGTCCTAAAAAAATTGTCAAACTGGACATTCAAGGTTCTTAACCTAGAAGGTCGCTCTACTGTTCTCAAATATATCCTTCAAGCTATCCCTCTCTAACAACTTTTTGTTCTTCCTGCCCCTAAAAGCATATATAGAGAATTGACAACTATCTTCATAAAGTTCTTGTGGCATGGCACCACCCTTGAACAAAAATGGCCTCTTGTCACCTTGAATAAACTCTACCTCCCCAAAGCACAAGGGGGTCTTAGTCTGACAGATCCCGAGGAACTAAATGCAGCTTTATGGGCCAAGCTCTGGTTGTGATGGATACAGGGCGACACGGAGCAACGAAAAAGATTTGGATACAAAAATATGGGCAAGGTAAAACCCAGTATATGTTACTCCGAGATCACTCCTATCCTATAGGATCGACCATATGGAACTTGGAAAATCAAAACGGCTACCTCATTCGGGATCACTTCTTCCAGGAAACTAAGGATGGAAATTTTTCTTTATTTTGGGAGGACTTATGGCAGCAACTCCCTCACTTGGATAGAGAGGTCCCCCCTGTAGGATCTAAGCTCATTCTTCAACATTACAATGAGGGACGAGTAGCTAGTTACTGGAAGGCACAACCACACCCTCAGGGATGGAGATAATGGAAAACAACAACCGATTGGCATCTTGAGGCACCTCAGGAAGCATGGCAGAACCTATCACGACAATTGAATAAAAAACACATCCCTGTCTGCCTGGGACCTGATAAACTAAGATGGGGGTACTCAACATCTGGCTCCTTCACCCTCAAAGAAGCTTATATCATCAAGGTCAACACATACACCATGCCCTTGGAGTTCCATCTAGGGGGGAAAGCTCTCATGGGCCCCTCACAATGTGCCCTCTGCAAAAACCGGGAGGAAACTTTACAACACCTTCTGAACTCATGTCCCATTGCTGGAGAAGTATGGGATTTGGCAGTTGACCTGTTTGGTCCCTACGAGCGCCATCGAGATGACATTCTAGAGACAATTGAAAACTAGCCGCAAAGTCGATTTAAAAACTCGATTGTCAACAAAGCATGGTGCATAATATTGGGATTTATCCTATGGAATGTATGGAAAGAAAGAAACCGAGCCATCTTTTGGGATCAGACTCCCTCCAGTGCCTCCATTTGGGGGATAGTCAAAGACAAAACCAAGGAGACAATCTTATCGAAGAAATGAGATCCTAATGATTGGCAAGCTACTCCTTCATATTCAACCATTCTCTTCTCTCTTAATTTATCTCAAGATATGATTTTTCCCTTTCCTTCTCTGATCAAGGATCCTCCTATTTCATCTCCTTTTGTTTTCTCCTGACGTCCTTGAGGTTGCGTTCAAATCAACTTCGACAAAGCATCCAAAGGTAACCTAGGTCCTACGGGTTATGATGGAGTCTTGCGCAACTCTGGGGGAGCCCTGACAAGTATTTATGTCGGGTATTGTGGTCACACCAAAAATAATGTAGCAGAACTCGCGATTATGGAGAATGTTCTCACCCTAGATGGGAAACAAAATTGCTTAAGGATCCATATAGTCATGGACTCCAAAATGGTGGTCCAGATGGCTCATAAAATCATTGATGGGTCTCCCATCTTCAAAATTGCCAAAAGTTGACACCTTGAACCCAAGTTACCAAGAATAAAACACTTGTTGGATATATTTGAATATGTCACTACAGGTCGTGTCCTCCAAGCTAGAAATAAAGTGGATGATTGGTTTGCTATCAAGGATCCAACACAAAGAATTTGCTATTCCATGGCATGTTTCTTTAAGTGTCATCGACTTAGACCCTGGTTAACTTCAGACTCTCCAAGATCTGCTAAAATCAGGCTCTCCTTCCCCCGATGGGGTTGCGCATGTTGACATACAAGTGGTGCATGTTGACGTACAAGTGGCACATGAACGACCATCCGAGCCTGCTCCTCCTCCACACGGGTATTAACTTCCCATACATGAACCGTTTTGAAATTTACTCGTCTTGTGCGACAACCTCCCTCATGAGCTCTGCAGAAAAGTGTGAAGCCTAACAAGCGATTTGCTTTAGCTTGGTAGTTTGGTAAATCAATTTGGGTTGTAAGGAGAGTGGAAGTGTTCGGGTCTAGGTCTATGACACCTCACTAGGGTTTCAACCTTGGGTGAGGAGGCAAAAGACATTTGCAGTTTCCTCGTGTGGATTGGGCTATGTCTCCTAGTCAGCCCTTGGGATCTTGGTACCCGGACTGTCGTGGTTTGATATTGCTCTCTCAACTCTGCTGGGTATAATCCTTCTTCGCTCGTGCGATAGATTTTGGCTTCTTTCCTGCTCGCAAGGACTCTTGTTGGCCTTCGCAAGTGCATGGATCTCCATCCGGTTATTGGTAATTTGCATTATGGATTCGAGTCTCTCTTTGGGCCTGAAGGTAAATACAGTCTCTTTGTTAGTACTTGAGGTTGTGTGTTCTGTTTGTTGGAAGACTCAGGGTTGTTTGTGGGAATTTCTCTGTCCGTTACCCGGTTTTGGTAAAAGCATGCATGTCTTGCCCCTCAGTTAGTGGTGTTGGTTGGGTGTTTCATTCTTGGTCAGGTCAGTGGGCTCATGGGTTTAGACCGATTTGTCTTCTGTGCAGGTTCGCTCAAGATATCTCTATGGGCTCTCCCTGTTATGAGTCGTCAACCACCGTGACCAACAAGATTCCTCGACAATGAGGTGATCCTCATCGTGGGAGGGGGCAACATGCTTAGGCTAGACGTCCCGTGCCAGCCCACCATTCGTCCTATGCCAACTCAACCAACTAGGAAATAGAGGACACATAGGCAATTTCTCTAGCTAATTTATTAGGTCGCCTGGTGGGTCTCGTCTCCATGGAATCTATTGTCAAACAGTTGTGGCACATGCAAATTGACATTGACATTTTAAGGGATCACATGTATGAAGACCACAATGAGACTGTAGCCTACCTTGATGATATTCAATATAGTCATAATGTCATTCTAGAGCAATTGGACAACCTCTGGTGCAGTCAACGACGCACAAATGACCACCTCTGCATCTTGGAAGCACAAGTGTAACATATTGACTTCCACATTCATGATCGTGTTGGTTACTTTGTAGTCCCCCCTGTAATGCCCTCGCATCCCCCTCCTTGATATGTTGCTATCAGTTTAGGGCTCTTTTTGTGTCACTCATAGTATGATAAGGCCATAGGGCCTTCCAGAAATAATGTATGCAAACTATTTATCTTGGTATTCTTCGGCCCCCCATCTCAAAAATTCTAGTCAGAATGAGGGAGTGGGGGTTGTTGAGAGCATTTTTGTATGCTATGATATTTTGAAAATATAATGAAAGCCATTTTGAACGACAAAAAAAAAATTATTAATGAATTTGACAATCATTGTTGCAATCCTAGGGTTTAATATAGTAAACTTAGAGTTTATAGTCTTAGGTTTGTAATAATATCTTACGGATTATTATTATAAACCCTAAGATTATAAACTGTTTAATATATTGGGTTTTATAATGTTAGGGTTTTGTATTAGGGTTTAACATTGTGACATTGGAATGGTATACAAATCTATTCAGCGTCGCATTGCGACAATCAAATCTTAATGCCTTGGGTTTTTTATATTAATCCCTTGGTTTTGTTATCTCTAAGGTTTATAATATCAATAATCCCTTGGGTTTATTAATCTCTTGGGTTGATAATATTGATCCCAAGGATTTTTAATATTAATCCATTGAGTTTATCATATTATTATAAGTTAATTTAATATATATTATAAATTAATATTCTAATTATTATCATAATTATACTATAATAATAATAATATTTATAAAATAATAATTAATTTTATATAATTGTATATTTATTAATATTAAATCCATATGATTGATACCTATTAGCGTATATCGACCACATTTACTGATGTGGCTATGCATGTGATTGATATATGTCTATCAACCTATATCAACCACATTTATTAATGTGGTTGTGCTAGTAAGGAAAAATTGCAAGTGAGCTCATAGCAAGAGTAAATCAAGATAGACTTATGCCAAAGTGAAACAAAGCGTCACATTTTTATGTAATTGATTAAGAGTACAAACAATAGAAAGTTTTTAATACGTTAAAATTCTAAAAATTTAAGGGACAAAAAGTTCTTAGTAAAAAACAAAATTTGACATGCATTAAAAAAATATTAGGATGGAAATTTCATTCTTCATAACCTTATGCCTTGTTAAGCTAGTTGCATATTCTTCCACTAAGATGGAAAAACCATTCATTGCTAACCTCATTCTTTGCTATGTTAGTTGCATAATATTCCACACATTGTTGAGGAGAAGTATCTTTCGATGGTTTCTAAACACAATATTCCATTATTTCCATCCCCATCTAAACATTTAAAGAGTTGTATATGTTTCTATGGTTTATAAACACAATATTCCATTATTTCCATCCCCATCTAAACATTTAAAGAATTGTATAGATGTCCCCATGTCTCACCAATGCTTATGTTGTTTATATAAGTTCTATATGGTCCATGCTTTGGTGATGACTCAGCCCACCATAATTCTTAACAATTGTTCTTATTTTCATTATAAGGTCTAACACTCTTTGTCATGGGTCCCATTTGTTGAGTAATTCAAAAATTGAGTTATAAGGCCTCAAATTTTACAAACATGTCCTTCATTTCACTATATAAACTGCTAATCATGTATTCATGTTTTGCCAATGCAGGCCTCATTTCTTTGAGTTCTATATACTCCATGCTTTAGAGATGACTCAAAGCATTGAAATTCTTAACGACTACTCTTGTCTATCATTTTAGGGTCTAGCACTCATCAATGAAGGAGGCACCCAAGCGGATCTCAAAGCCACGCTGCTCAATTCTCTCATTTATCATAGAGAACTAGGGAATAGATGACCTCCAACAATTAACCAACACCCAAACTAAAAACTCTGGATAACAAAAAAAAGACAAGAATGTTGTCATATGGGGTAGTGGGGTAAACCTTACTAGAGTAAGGGGAGCCATGATACCCCCAACATAAAGGATATAGAATCCCTGGAGGAGAAGAGAAGTTGTGGGACAAGCAACGGAATCTCAAGCCATATATGACCAAAACACATAATCTTTGCACCTATGTCTAGACTAAATGCCAAATGCCACTTAGTTTTGCTAGCCATGTATTTAATCCCACTTGCTTCCCATCATAATAGGGAAAATAAATCATAAGCAAACATGATGTGGGGGTGGTAGAGTGGTCTTACTAACTAACTCCAATTAGGATCATAATTAATAATCTTATATTGATCCATTTATTGATTCATATTCATGCAATATGTTGAGCTCGTGGAATGCTTATTGTACGCAGAGGTGCATTCAATAGCCCAATATGAGGGTGATGTGTGATTCCATCCTTGCTCAACATGGTTTTGACTCATGTCCTTTTAATAGTAAAAAAATATTTAGTTAATAAGAAAACAAATCAATGTTGACCTTAAATAAAATACTTCAATTTCCCCTTTAATTTTAAATCAACTTTATATAGTGAGATAAATTAATTGAAAGTTAAAAAAATAATTTGAGGGAGTGATATAATTCCTTCACAGCAAATATGGACAATTGACAAATAACTTTTAAAAATAATATAATTGATATTTTATGACGTATAATTCATTCTATTTTCAATGTGCATGTAATACTTAAAACAAAAAGTTATTGTCAGCCATAAATATATTTCAATGTCCGTATTATTAATTTAAACTGAAAATTTTCTTATATTTTCACTTTCTATTGTTAGGAAGATGTGTAATTTATTTCATTCCCAATGTGCAATTGATATAGAATATGTTAAGTAAAAGATTATATATATATATAAATATATTATATATATAATATTTCAAAGCATAAGTGAGCTTTGTAATTGCTCCAATGCTTAATATGGAGTTGACATGTAACACCTTAAAAAATATTAATAACAAAAGAAAATCAATGTGTGTGTGTTTAGAGAGAGAAAGAGATTGAATCCTATGGATATATGTTTTCTACTTATCCCAGATAGTAGGGGGCATGTATTAACATTTTAATGTGGAGAGTGTGAATAATAAATAAATAAACAAATTCTTATAGTCAATTTTTTTTGTTAATGTTTTAATCAAAACCAACATAGATGCATCTTAACTCCATATACATATTTCAAAATTGTTTTTAAACCATCATAGATTCATATTAACTTTGGATCTACCAGAGGAATCAAATCTCTTGAGGTGTAGACCTTTCCTCAAGTTTGCATCTATGTTGGTGGTATGGGTTGATCATATTCCTTGTGATTAATTATAATGGATTCTATTTTTCTTTTCATTAATTGATTGGCTAGACCAATTGCATCTTGATTTGTTATCTTAAGACATGAAATCAAGAAACTGAATCTAAAACTTATTTCATTTGTTGAATTTGTTCCGAAACTAAATTTGAACGATAATTATAACTAATGATGAATCTCTAATCATAATCAATGTGAGGGAATTAAGCATTTTGACAAACTTTAATCCTTTATTTATATATATAAATGAGATTATTAATTGTTATCCAAAATTTTAAATACAAAATTAAAATTGTATTACTCTAAATAATAAACATGCTCACATCTACACCTTTTCATTTTTAAATCTTCACGAAACTGCTATCAATCTTATTTTTTTTAATATTGCACATTAAATAGACGCTTTCTGTCGATTCATAAGATGTTGACCGACCTGCCCCCTGTTCCAACTTTATGCACATTGACTAGTGTGCAGGGGGCTGTAGGATAGTTTCCTCGTCCAGGGCGATCCTTCCTGTGTGACGGTGGACTGATCCATCCTGGTCTTGCGCTTCCGAGTGCAAGGAATGACCAAGCGTGAAACTAACTATTGGAAAAGCCCATTGGCCCGGGCAAGGGACCCGGAGGGCTTGCGCTTCCTAGTGCAAGGAACGTAGTGCTTGCTTGACGTTAGGAACTGAATGCTGGTTCTATCCGTGATACCACTACTTCTGAGAATCTGTTGTGTTATTACATACATAAAGAATGACTGGAAGAACTCATTTGAAAATTATCATTTAAAGTTTCAATTTCTTCCTTTAACTAACCATCAAAATTTCATTATAATTTCATATTTTATAATTGAACTCTCCACTACTAACTAATTACCTTATTAATTTTGGAAAATTAAAAAAAATGGCAATCACACATATCCACACATTAGTAAGTTATAAATATGAACACTGAAATATAAATAATTTATATATTTACATTATATTATTATTATATAATAACATAAATATTTTTTCCAAAAGAGAAAATCTTAATTTTATTAATTATTTCATAATAAAAATTACATTGTGTAAAAACACATTTTATGCGTAACCATTTATACTATAAAATAATTATGTGAACTCTTAAAAAGATCTCCAAGTCAAAACCAAAAAAATTATAGCAAATAAACATCAATGTTGTTAATTACAACCAAAGTGGTCGAATGAGATGAGATGTATACTGTCCGAATGAAATACAAAATAAACACAAAAATAGAGTAGATATTTGGAGCGTGTGGTATTATGCTCTTGCAATTCCAAATTTGTTTTTTTCAGAAGAAAAAGCAACCATATGATTTATATTATGTTGAAAAAACAGTTCTGAGATATACAGAAAAAGGTGGACTTTTATTCCCGGATTATTCCCTCATAATCTGAGGATATTTCATCAGTTCATCATCATTGATATACAAAAATTCTTAGCAAAATTTTATGGACTATCAAGGTAGTCGAAAACCTGTAGATCAGAGATATTATCCAAACAATAAAGGCCTTATAGGATACTAGAAAACAAGTAGACTTTATATGCCGGGCATAGAGAAGGGTTGTATATCATATGTACAGGACTCCATAGAGATGCTCAGATGCCATATACCGATTGGAGCATGCATTCCTTTCTGTGATAACACATCTGCTTGAACATTTTGATTGCGCTTTATATGTGTAATGGTGAAAGTATCAGCGTTCCATATAGATGCAATCCTGTCCAGCCATCCTGTAAGGTTGTCATTTGTTATTTTCTGCTTGCCTTTCACATGTTCTATGATAATTTTTGAGTCCCCATATACATTAATAGGTCCAATATCCATGAAAGTACAGAAATAGAGAAGACTGTGCAGGGCCATGGCCTCTGCCTTGTTATTTGTCCCTTTGCCACCATTCAAGAATATGGAGAATTGGAGATCATTTGAAATACCTATGTAAACCCCACAAGCGCAAATGCCATCCTTTGTCGCACCATCAAAGTGAGCTCTTGGAAAAGAGAGCTGTTGTTGGACAGAGGGAGCCATCTGCTGTTTTGTCTGTTGTGGCATGATTTGTAGAAAGGAGAAATAATATGGAATAATCTTGTCTATAATGCTTCCAAAACTCTCATTGTTGTTTTGGAAGATTCTTTTGTTTCTCCACTTCCATATGAACCAAAAAACTATCAAAGGAATGGGACGCCAGATAGGTTTTTGTGAACTCCACCATTCAAATGCTTTTGTTATGGAAGGATGTGAAACAGCATGAAAGCCAAAGTAAGAAGCCAGTTTCATCCATAAGCTCTGAGATTGTGGGCAATTCAAAAAATGTGTAGATTATCTTCTGTATTGGCAAAACAGATCACGCAAATTGCTAGTCCCTGCCAACTCCTTTTCTGTAAATTAGTCCAGGTGAGATTCTTATTGTGATATACTAGCCACGAAAGCAAAATGATTTTTGTTGGACAGTTGGTTCCATAGGGCGAAAGGAAAGATTTTCTGGGAGGACTCCCTTTGTTGTTCTATCAATGAGAGGTATATGTCTCTTACTAAAATAATGGACCTGTCTTTCTTTGCCTGCCATTCAATACAATCTCTGTTCTCAGTTTTATAAAAACCTGCATTCCTCATATTCCAAATAATTTTATTCCATTGGCAAGCCAATTCACCTTCTAGGCCCAGATCTCTATTTGTTTTCCATAGCGGAATGGCATTCTTCCAACCTTCTATTACCTGTGCCCAGTAAAAAATACCCTTTTGGTGGAGTAGCGTGAGAAGCTGTGGGGCAAATATTGGGTCCATTTCTACTCCCTTAATGGCATCCAGACCTATAAGGATGTTGTTACCATTTTGAAATTTCCATATGAAGTTCTTGTGGAAAAAAGGAAGTATTTTTTGGAAGCTCCTCCAAATCGCTGAACCTTGAGAGGGCCATTTAAGACTATTTCTGTACCAATAGAAAATATCTTTGTTCCCAAGATATTTCATTTTAATTGTCTGACTCCATAATCTTTTTCCGAAGATCGCCCACCACAATGATTTGCATAGGAGAGCTCTGCCAAAGAGGCGCAAATTCATGATGCCCCAACCCCCATATTTTTTTGGGAGAGAGATGTTTTCCAGTCTTGAGAGATGATATTTTCTCCTTTCCTTGCTTCCACCCTAGATGAAGGTTGCCATTAAATTGTTTAATTTATTAATTATAGTCGATGGAATGTAAAACAAATGCACCCAATATCACTGATCTGTGCAAGAACCGACTGAGATAAAATCATTCTGCCAGCAGGTGATAAGCATTTAAATTCCCATCCTTGAATCTTCTTATAAAATCTGTTTATGATCCATGACTAGTCCAAAGAATTGTATCCTGTGGGCTTAAGATGATACCCCAAATATTTTAACCCCTCCTTTATGGAAACCGCCCGAATGTTAAATAGCTTAGAGATATATGCCATTTCTTCTTTCTCATCCTTTCCATAATGAAATGAGGATTTGCCCTCATTGACATATAGTCCAGTGGCTCTTTGAAATAAATATATTATCTCATGCATTATATGCCAAGTGAACCTGCAAAGCCTAGCAAACAGTAGCACATCATCCATAAAGAGATTGTGTGTAAGATAGTTACCTCTGGAAATGAAAAGGGGGCCAATTTTTCCATCATTAACCACTCTTCTGATGTGAAGACTAAGGGTATCCATGACCAAGATGAATAAAATTGGAGATAATGAGCACCCCTGTTGGAGACCTCTTTCAGTCAGGAGAAAAGATGTGGGATATCCATTGATGAGGATCGCGTAGTTGACTCCTTCCACGCAAGACATGATCCATTTTGTGCACATGTCGTTTAGCCTGATCTTGATGAGTAAACATCTGAGAAGCTCCAATCTAGGCAGTCATAGGCTTTTTTTAGATCAATTTTGAGAATGGCAGCCCCAACATTTTTTGTTTGCATAGAATGCATAGCTTCCTGTGTTATGGCCACAGCTTCTAGAATATTTCTTCCACATAGAAACCCGTGTTGTTTTTTTGTAATATGAACTGATAACTTGCCTCAAATTCTCTCTGCTATAATTTTGGAAATGATTTTATAGATGACATTACACAGAGAAATTGGTCTATAGTCTACTTTGTTGCTACTGTGTGGCCTGTGATAGCACTGGTTACCTATATAAAAGATTTTAAATTTTAATTTATTCAATTAAATATTTGTTATAGTTTAAATGTTTATAAATTAATTTTTATAATATAAAAAATTAAACTAAAAAATAAATTTAAAAATGTATAAATAGTTTTTTAAATTAATAAAATATTAAATTAATATATAAAATTAACAAATAAAAATTAAGTTTAATTTAAGAATGTGATAATAGTTATTTTTAATAATTAAATAAAAAATAAAAATATTAATATATATTATACATAAAATTTTAATATTTAATTAATTTTAAATTTCCTAATTTATAAATTTTAGAAAGTTATTCAATTGTCGAAATATTATATAATTATGAAATTTAAAATTCATATATATATATTAATTTAAAATTAAAATTTTTATTATTTAAATTATTATTTCTAATGCATAATAGAAAAAAATAAAAAGCTTAGGTATTATAGAATTATTTTATTTTATACTTACATTTAATAAAAATATTTAAATAATCTAATTACAAATTTTAAATATTTTATATTTATATTTCAATTATTACACTAAACAAAAATCAAAATATTACTCTACTTCAATATAATGTAAATATATACTAAGCAATCCCTACAATTTCAACAACATAATCGAATTGATTGTAGAAAAAATGCTCCCGAACGCAGAGGGAAGACTGGTGCAGGTTTCTAGATCTAGGGTTTGAAGCTGGACAACAACAGGGTCAGGCTAGCAGAACTGTTCAGAAGGGGACAACTCCTGACCGGTCAAATGGTTCCAGAGGGGTCCATTGGGACCCCCACATACAAACAAATCATTTTGAATAAACAAATACCTCGTAAAGGAGTGCAGATAGCAGGGCTTGATAGGTCAAGACTCGCAGAAGTAACCGGTAAGATCAGAAATGAAGCCCGGGATAAAGCAGAGCAACCTGCCAATAAGCTCAAAGGGAAAGTGATAGAACGTAGGACTGAGGGACTTAGGCAGGATGAAGAGGAACAAGCGCATGAAGAACAACAACATATCAGTGGAGAAGAACAGGAACGATCAGAGTACATAGCAACGGAGGAGGAAAAGGAAGTAGAGGACAAGGCGCAAGCAGATCGAAACAAAAAACTGAATAAGGGGCCATGCAAACCCAGAGCAGCGGAAAGCTTAAGGGTGATCCTAACAGATCCCGAAATACAAGCGTATAGAGACCATATGGCCTCGCATGCAGTTATTTGCAGGTTTATGGGTCTTTGGCCAACGGAAAGAGCTCTATGTCAGTGGATTAAACAGCAGTGGAAACCCAAAGGAGATGTCAGTTTACATTTGGGAGCAAGAGGTTTCTTCACAGTAGTTTTCTCCAATCTGGAGGATTTGTACAGGGTCTTTGATGGAGGCCCATATTTTTTCGCCTCAGCGGGCCTCTATATGAAACCCTGGAAACCTAACTTTGTTCCAAAGAAGGAAACATTTATGAAGGTCCCAGTCTGGATCCGTCTCTTTGCGCTCCCAATAGATTATTGGGGCCTAACCGCGCTCAAACAAATTGGGGATAAACTAGGAACTTTTATCAAAGCATCTGAAGCCACTTTACAAAAGAGATACATTTCGTGTGCTTGGATTTGCATGGAGATGGACATCTCAGGAGCACTGCATGAAGGACTATGGCTCGAATATCGAGATGAGGATTATTTTCAGGGCATAGACTATGAGCAAATCCCTTTCCGATGCAGAAAATGCCACGAACATGGACACCTAATACGCGAATGTCCATTAAACAAGGTAATAGAACCACAAAAGGAGAATCAGGAGGGAAAGCCCAAAGACACATTCACCCGTCCAAGAGCCAGGCAAAGAGCACATAGAAGGCGACCTACTAAAGCAAATGAAGCACAAGAGAACACAAGCAATGCATTCCAAGTCCTGGAAAATGAAAAGGATACAGAGAATTTGAATAAGCAAAGTCAGAACCAGGAGGCAAATAAAACAATACCAAACACAGTAACAAGAGAAGCAAGAGAGGAGAATCCAATCAGTAAAAAAACCAGTAAGGAAGGCACAGAAGAAACAGAGGAAGACACAGACATGGTCATAAGTGACATAGGTAGTGAAGACATGGATCTTCAGGAGATTCCAGAACTAGAAGGAGTCAATCTCCTAGAAATGATGGATGACTGGAGGAAAAAAGGGTTGGAGAACATTTCAGAGGAGGAAATTCGGAAAATCAACGACATTATTATAGCCAAACAACAAGCTGAGATGGAGATGCACCACAGGAAATTGGGAGTAGTAAAAGGAAGAGGAGCGAGACAGAAGAACGTACTTCAAATCACCTCGAGATCCTCTCAGAAGAAGAAACAAGGACGAAGAACAACTAATGAAGTACTACAGGAAATGGGATACATGCTCATCAATTCGGGTAAGATGAAAGCACTGGATGCCTTCTCTTTTGGTTCTTAAATCTCAATTGTTTTAAATGAAAATCTTCTCATGGAATGTTAGAGGGCTTAACAGCCAAACAAAACAACGATTGCTAAAAAGGAAAATTCAACAGGAAAAGCCAGATATAATCTTGGTTCAAGAAACTAAATGTCCAAGTAGCATCATTCAGATAATAAACAGCAAATTAGGTGAAAGAATGGAACAGTTGAACATTGACAGCAAGGCTGGGAGGGAGGAATCGCAACGTGGTGGAATCCTCATGTTCTCAAAGTATTGTCTTCGGAAGCAACCAAACATTACTTAGCCTTAGAGTTTCAAGTAATAGGCAACTCAGACATCTATTTACGTATTAATGTTTATGGTCCTCAGAAATTAGATGAGAAACTTAGATTAATAGATTCACTGTTAAAAATAAAGCAGAGGTATCCTAAAGCGAATATTATCATAGGGGGGGATTTTAACATGATAACTTCGCTGTTGGAAAAAAAGGAGGCATCAAGAAGTTAAATAGGGATTATGAAGCCTTTGTGGAGTTCATAACTTCAGCGAAGTTGGTTGATATTCAGCCTAGAAATGGGGCGTTCACTTGGAATAACAGGAGGGGTGGGGAAAGACAGATCGCCTCCCGCCTAGATAGATTCCTAATTTCTGAAAATCTGTTAATGGAAGGTGCTACCGTGTTCTCTGATACTCTCCCCAGTGGAGGATCGGATCATTGGCCCATTTCTCTCACGGCCACTATTCTTGGCACACCCAGGAACAAACCATTTCGGTTTGAAAAATTTTGGTTAGATCATCCAGACTTCAATCAGCCAGTGGAAAAATGGTGGCATGAACCATTGGAGCTCAAAGGCACTAAGATGTATAAGTTGCAGGGCAAATTAAAACATGTGAAGCTAAGAATTAAAGAGTGGAACAAAAAGGTCTTCGGAAACATTTTCGAAGAAAAAATAAAATTAGAAGAGCAGTTAGAGAAAATACATAGTGAATGGATTCAGGGCAACAATAGTTCGGAAACCGTGGATCAGGAGAAAGTATTGATGCAACAATGGCAAGATAGATGCCAACAGGAGGAAACGCTATGGAGACAGAAATCCAGAATTCAATGGCTTAGAAAAGGAGAACAAAACACCAAATTCTTCCATCGATCAACGTTGGATCACAGAGGGATGAATAAGATCCTTAGCCTCAAGAATGAGCGAGGGGAGCGTATTGAAGATCATCAAAATATTGCTACCTTACTCACAGAGCACTTCAATAACATAACCCAGGAACCAGAAATAGACAGAACGGAGGCGATTGGGAACCTTATCAAATCGATCCCTGCTTCCATTTCGAACGAACAAAATCAAGCTCTAAGCAGAGCGATCTCTATTGAAGAAGTGGAAGAGGCGGTTAAGGAAATGCCCAATGACAAAGCACCAGGACTTGATGGCTTCACCATAAATTTCTACAAGGCTTGCTGGGAGATAGTCAAATAGGATGTTTGGCAAGTGGTGGAGGACTCTCGACGCTCGGCGTCAATTCTGAAAGCTTTGAATTCCACCTTCCTTGCTCTTATCCCCAAAGAGGAGGATGCCACAACCCCAGCAAAATTTCGTCCCATCGCCCTCTGGAATGTCCTTTACAAAATTATCTCCAAGGTCATTGCCAACAGACTGAAGCCTATCCTTCCCGGTCTCATATCCGAAGAACAATCTGGTTTTGTGGAGGGGAGGCAGATTTTGGATAACATTATGTTGGCACAAGAGATGGTCCACACTCTGCAGTCCCGAAAAATGGCTGGGATGATGATGCAGCTAGACTTATCGAAGGCATATGATAAAGCAAGCTGGAACTACTTGGAAGCAATCCTTACAGCTTTCGGTTTTGACAACCATTGGATAAGGCGGATCATGGCCTTGATCAAATCTACTAGATTTTCTATTCTAGTTAACGGGGCCCCGGTTAACCAATTCACACCCTCCCGAGGGCTCAGACAAGGAGATCCCCTGCCCCCTTTCCTTTTTGTCATTCTCATGGAAGGTCTGAGCAGGCTCATTAGGCAGGCGAAGGAGGAAGGTAAAATCAAAGGCCTACAACCTTTTCCGTCCATTCCTGCTACAACTCATCAACAATTTGTGGACAACACAATGTTGCATGGGTCATCCACTGTAAAAGAGGCTCAAGGTTTTAAGAAAATCCTAAATCTGTTCAGCGAGGCTTCAGGTATGGACATCAACTTATTCAAGTCAACCATGTTCTTTTCTAATACTAATATTGCGGTTCAGAGAAACCTATCTCGCATTCTAGGTTTCCGAAGAGGCAGTCTGCCCTCCAGATACTTAGGAGGCCCCCTCTTTGATAAATTATGGCATAAGTCTCACTGGGAAAAAATGCTGGACAACCTGAAGAGAAGATGCCAGCACTGGACGCACAGGGCTCTTAATTTAGTTGGAAGGTTAATCTTGACTAAAGCTGTTCTCCAGGCTATCCCATATGTTGTCCATCATTCCGGCCCCACAAGGAATCCTTCAACAAATCATAAACATTCAGAGAACTTTTCTTTGGTCGGGCAACACAGAGAAAAGAAAATGGCCTTTAGTTGCCTGGAACAAACTTTGCAAGCCGAAGCTCTTAGGTGGGTTAAACCTTATAGATCCCTTAACCATAAACAAAGCATGTGGTGCTAGATTATGGTGGAAGTGGTTAAATGAACCAAATCTACCGTGGGCTCGCCACTGGAAGGCGAAATATGCCCCCTCACGGAGCAACCAAGATTTGATTAGAATGCAGGACAACCCTGAGGGATCCCCAATTTGGAATCTGGCTAGGAGAAACAGAGACATCATTCAGGAAAATAGTTTTTGGGAAGTTCGCAATGGCGAAACAACCCTCTTCTGGGAGGATGCGTGGAAACAACATCCCAAACTAGGAAAGCCAGAATTAGAAGAATTACAAAGGGGCTTGTAGGAACAGGGGAGGATTACGGTCAACCACTACTGGGCACAGGACGACAATGACATAACATGGAGGAAATGGGTAAAAAGTGAGATAGAGGAGATAGGGGTAGAGAATAGGAACGTCAGCAACCTGATCAGCATATTAGACAAAAGGAAAATCAGGACAGCTCAGGAAAGCGACAAGCTAAGATGGAGACACCAAGGAGGGGGTAATTTCACCCTCAAAGAGGCTAGAGTATACATTGAGAAGGCAGAACAGATGGATAAGAAAGCTTGGAGCAGTAAAGTCTGGGACTCCCAAAGTTGGCCAAAAGTTAGGACCTTCCTATCGCTGTTGATTCATAGGAAGACACTTACATGGGAGAATCTCCAGAAGAAAGGGTTTAGCAGCCCATCAAGGTGTCCACTCTGCAACAGGGAAGAGGAAACAATGAATCATCTATTCAACAGTTGTGACTTAGCTGATAATTTATGGAAATGGGCAGAAACAATCATGAAGCAAACGGACAGAAACAGAGACTCGATCCAGGACACCATTGAGAAATGGCGAGGAAATTTCTCGAGCCATCAAAAAGTAAATACCATCTGGAAATTATTACGAGGATTCATCACTTGGACACTTTGGAAAGAAAGAAACAGACGGGTGTTTAGGGATGAAACCAGACATATAACCCACTCTTATGATACCATCAAGCAAAATATCAAGCAACTAGTCAGGGTTAAATGCAAAACAGTGCAGAACGACAAACCCAAGGATGAAGACTTACGAATTTTGAGGATCTTTGACTTGGATAAGGAGACGGAAAGTCCGACAGGTAGGCCGCAGTAGGAATTAAGAACATCCATAAAATTCTGGAAACGTCCTCCTCCCGGTTTCCTCAAGTTGAATTTTGATGGCGCCTCGCGAGGTAACCCCGGTCTCGCAGGCTTTGGAGGGGTAATCAGAAATAGGGATGGAGAAATCCTGCATATTTACAGCAGGGCAATGGGAGAGGGGACGAACAATGAAATGGAATTTACCGCTTTGGAGCAAGGCCTCAGAATTTTGAGAAGAATCCAAGCGGGCGCTACTGTGATCGAGGGTGATTCTCAGCTCGCCATCACAGTAGCCAAGAAAATGTATGAAGGAATGAAGCCGAGCAAGGTAACGCATCACTGGAGGTTAGCAAAGGTCACAGAAAGCATTGCAGAGCAATTGGGGTGGCTGAAAGGTTTGGTGTTTCAAGCAGTTCGTCGTAAAGCCAACATCGTAGCCGACCACTTGGCGAATGTTGGCATAGAGCACCCCAATGTCATATGGGACAGCTGTTGGCAGGACGTCCACTGCCCGAATTTGAAAGACGAATGTACCCAGCTCTCAAGGCAGGACCTTTCGAATGAGAGTTAGGTGCGATTGGGAAGCAGGGATCATACGTACAACGGTATGTCAATAATCACAGTAGGTGCCATGAATGGAAATAAAGGCCAACAAGGGAATGTAGGACAAAGGGGCCAGAAGCAATCAATGCTTAAGCAAGGGCAGGCAAAACGTCGGTTTAAAATGAACCACACATAAAAGAGCCGCCAATCCAAAAAAGGGCGCGGGGACACCTGGAGGAAAACGAAGAGGTGCAGAACGGGAGATCGTAGAGAAGATCTACGGGATCATCCACAAAATTATAATCCATTACATAGCCATAATGATGACCGGACAGGCCAGAGTCAGGGAAACCAACTAGTGGGTTACGGAGAACGGATCATAATCATCTCTTTAAATAGAGACTCGAGTAACAGATTGAGACTCAATTCTGCGAAAGGTGAGTATCAGAGAGGCTCCTTCAGTTTCAATCTGCGGAGGAAAAAAGGCAGAGTTGGAAGCAGGATGGCGAGTGGAGGGAGTCGAAATGCCTCGGCCAACCAAGAGCTTAAGCGAGCACAAGTGGTGTATGAGACTCGTACCTCCCAAAAGGAAAAACGAAAAATCGCAGAGCTCGAAGCTATGGTTAAGGAGGAAGAGGAGAAAATGGAGGAGCAGGATCTGATAAAGGAAGTCGACTGGGTGGAGGATCCAGGCACGGTTACCACTTGGGCAACGCAATTTGTCAGAACCCAGACGGAGATGTGGAGAGTGAAAACGTTGCCGGCCAAAGCTCTCAACATGCAAGGGGACTCGGCAAACCAGCTACGTATTGCGCATCAAGCTCTTGCTTCGGCCAATGAGGAGCACGCAGCCATTTTGGAAAGCCTAGAATTCAAGATGAGTAGCATGGAGCAGCAACTTGATACCCTGTAAAAGAAATTCACGGTTCTGCTCACCATATTGCGGAAAACCATCCATCAGGAAGGCCAGGCCATTGGGGAATCTTCGGGAGGAGCCGGGAATCCCAAATCCCCTGTACCACTCGGCGGAGCAGACCAGGCCAGGACGGCGAATGAAAAGGAGAAACCCAAAAATTACATTGTGCTTGATACTTACTGAGTGCATGCAATCAACTGGTGATGTTTTTTGGGAGTCCGGTTTCTATGTTTTTTGGGCGGACTTATCAGCGGATGTAAGGTCTCCTTTTGGGGTTTGGGCGTCTTTGTATCTGACCTGTAAATGGTCTCAGGTCGTTTTGGTCAATCCTCTGCAGGATCTCGTCTCTAATGGCTGCCCTGCGTGGTAGGTTGAGGGATCTCTGGTCAGGTTTAGGGGTCAATTAGGCATAGTCAAAGGCAAAATCTGCTAAGGAAGGCCTCTTACTACTTCGGCAGTCTTTTTGTACTATATGTTTTTCTTATAATATAATCTAACAACGCTGATTTACAAAAAAAAAAAAAAAATGTAAAATATATACTAAGCAACTATTTATTATTTTATTATTAAATTAATTTAATTTAATGATTAACATTTATAAACTAAATAGATTTTCAAAATTTCTTTTTCATAATCAAATACTTATATATCTCTATTATAATTTAACTATTAAAAAAGAATTATATAAATTTTAAAGTTATAATATAGTGGGTCAGTGTAAATGGTTGAGTGTTATGAATTAAAAGTATGTAGTCATGCAGTGAAGTGTTTTGGTTGTTTGTCATCTACCAAGAATTAAGAGAGATGAAATCTCTCCAAACCTCTTTTTAGAATTAAAATTTGAAAAAATATTTACACATCAAGAGATTTAATCCCTTTTAATGCTTGATAAACACATGATTAGGATAGATCTATAATGATTTTAAATTTGTATTTTTGAATAATTTATTATTATTGATATTTTATATTAATAATTGAATAAGTTACACATTTTCAAATTATTCAGAAGTACCTAAATTATTTTACTTTAATTACTTTTTCCATTTAAGCATTGAAAATATTTTATTAAGATAAACATTAACACACATAATAAAGAGTGCGTGAAAGAGTATTTTCATTTAAATTATATATATTACTTATCTCCATAAAATTATATAAAATTATATTATTTAATATAGATATCTAAAATATTTTATTTATTATTGGAAAAGTAAAAATTAAATATCACTAAACCAAGCAAGCACAATGAGAATATCCTTATTAATGTTTTATATGGATTTTAATTAAAACTAACCAAATATATATAATCATTTATGTTTTTATTATAACTAATCATATTTTTCATTTAAAATAAATTTAAAAAAAACTAATATTCCTAATTAGGAAATTAAAAAATTAAATACCATCCAAACGTGTGTGATAGCGTATGGCCATCACTTTTCAAACAAGGTCTTTTCAAGTACTTTAGTGCACAATGATTACCCCTTTTTAAGCAAATGTTTCCAAAATACTAGAAAATTTCTTTTTCACCTTTTCACACACTTAGTATGCGAACTCTGAAAATTCATTTTATGAGCGCACATAGGATTTTCGTCAAACAATTTGTAAACAATTGGGAGAGGAATATGTGTGGCAAAGTTTAATCTTTATTCGGGAGCAATCATAGAAATTTACAAGGCTATTGGGAGGAGTACACCTGCTATAAGCTCCTCCTATTAAGAAATTGAATAAGCTGATTGTATACGCCTCTAAAATCAACTCAATCTTCTGTATAGGCAATCTGCTACAGGATTATCGTAGAATACTCAAATATGGTGCATGTGAACATATATATACGACGGTGGTCTATATGCTCATAATGCTCTATCGGCCCTGGCATGATCTGTCCTATTGGAGATATGTTTTTTCTTTCATGGATGAACAGTTGCTATGTCACAGCAACATATGTATAACCTGGCTGAATATACCAGACTCTTTTATGTCTTTTATATAAATAATATTATGTTTTTTGTACCCTTAAAAATATCCGACGTGGTCTCCTTCCTATCAGATTTATTGCCCGTCTTCATTCATATGAAACATAGGATCACTGTATATTTATCCAGTTGTGCTTGGTACTTAGGAAATTCGTCCCTTCTTCTGGTAAACAATTTGGCTCTCCTCCAGAATAGAGATGGAGCTTTCTCTGGCACCTGGTTCAGCCTTAATATTCTCTAAAAAATGCACAGAACAGCCTTGGATACAATGAGAAATCAGACCTCAATACTCCGGCTCTTTAATCTCTATGGCTTCCTAATCAATGCGGCCATGATGCCTTGAAATTATGAGCGTAAATAAGTCTGGAACAAGCTCCTTAATTTCACATCCTTAGATCTGAAAATTAAAATCACCATATATTTAATCTCAACAATTGCAAACCCCTCAACTCCTGGACACAATGAATTCGATATCAGCTATGGTGGCAGCAAATCTTCTTGGAATTTGTCCTCTGAATGATAAATAAGTCGTCTCTCCAAGTACTAGTGAAAAAAATATATTCAGCCCTCCTATAGGCTGATTGAACTCCTTCCCATGGCACTGTCACAACAAAATTGGATCTGCATATTGCAGTACAAGATCTGATGCAAATAGAGCAAATTATAGTGCAGGATCTCCTTGTTAAATCCGGTGCAAATAGAATAGTGAATTGGCCTCTAATTTCAGCCTAGATATCGAGAATAAATCAAGTTCTTTCCTGAGATTGGATACACGACCTCTCTGGAGATGGAATAAACATGTAAACAAATTAAAAAACTCAAAGCTGGAGCCTCCTGCAACTAATCCAAATGCTGATATTTTTTGCAATTAACACAAATGGGAGATGTGACTCTAATCTCCCCCAGCTAACTAGGGTGGCACTCAAAGTCCATCGAAATTAGTTTGAGTTCCGTTTGAAACTCTTGAACTCAGTTTAACTCCTTTTAGTTTGTCAATAAGATAGATAAGAATAGAATCCCTTGCCATGTGGTTCCTTCTCCTTTTATAATTCTACATGGAGCCTCTCATTAAGTTCTAGATTTTTCTTTTTCCTATTATTTTATTGGTGGGGCCCAATTTCCACTAGGAGACTTTTGCCGCCATTTGGAATAAGATAATAATTTGCCTCAATTCTCAATAAAATATTAATTTGCTGCCATTCTCCAATAAAATAATAATTTTCCTTCCTTTTCATAAAATATTTTTTGCTGCCATATTCCACAAAATAATATTTTCTTCCTTTTAATTTAATATCACAAAAAATTGGCAAAACTCCTAAGTGAATTTTGCACTCACAAAATTTGGGAATAGTATAGTCCTCCCTGCCAAAAATTGCTCGTCCTCGAGCAATATGCTGCTGCTCCAAAAGTAGGCTTAGCTAATGCCAGGGTCCGAAATGTGCCACTGAATCACTCCTCGTTGTTGAACTTTTTGCCACATTGGTGAAGTTCCCCATGTCATTAGCGGATCACTAAAGCCCAATGGATGATATGAATGATCTCCCTCGGTAGAAACCAAATTACCCCAGAGTGTAGTTGAACCACCAAATCCTGTGATGCCTAGATCCCATGCCGGTCTCACAAGGGTGCCATCATGTTGATGCTGCGCCACTCTAACTATGATAGACTTCCCATCGTGTGCAGACTGTACCCTTCTCTCCTGGGACATGTTGACGTAAAATATGTGGAGGCCAAGCTCATCTTGCCTAGGCGTCTCCATGATGTCAATTTCTACCCATCCTCTGTCAATCTTGGTCCTGAGCAACAATAGGATAAATCTGCCTCGCCATACAATGGTGGTCTCAACAATCCCCCATGGGTCAAACCCAAGGTGAACTAGATCACCCTCTACGGTGATCCCACTCATCACGGAATGGAGTGTCCTATCAGCGAACTGAATCCCTGGATCCCATAGCCAAATGCATTGTGGCTGAGTTATGATTGTTTTTGGGATCCATCCATGCCTCGTCTTTGGTCCTTGCATGCTATCCAAATAACTACTCCCTATATCATGAATAGGTCAAATGCATGGAAAACTCTCCTACGCTTGCCATACCACACAGTGACATCTACTATCCTATCTCCTGTTGGTGCACCACAATATTGTCTAGAGTCTAAACATCCTCCAGTAAGAAAGGTTTGCCACCCGCTGTATATGCTCCTGTAACACCTCGGAATGTCTTGCCAAAAGTGTGTCACACATCTCCCTAAGTGTGAGCTCAAGGATGGAGCATATGCTACCCTTGTAGTAGGTTGGGCCATCTGCAAGTCTACATCTGCAAACTCACGCCTTCACTGTATGCCATAGCTGGGAAGTCTCTTTCCTGGTGCATTGAGTCCCATCCAACTATCTCAGGTGAGCCTGCCACATCTCGCTCCTCGTGCCAAGGGCGGCAAGGAACAACAACCAAGCCCTTTGTGGTTGTAAGCAATGCAGAGGAGAAATAGATGTGTGAGTTCCGAGGGATATGACCAAGAGATGCTCATCCGTGCCCTCATCAATCTTGGGTAAGCAAAACCCAATGCAGTGGCTGACGTTCCTTCCAGGAGATCTCTCAAGAGGCAATGCTCCAAAATCTTGATGCGCAACATCATACACTACTTCACATAGCCACGTACCCCTGCACTCCTCTGCATAATACTGAACTTTGCGACATATCTTTGTGTACCACTGCCTATTGTTGTACGACCTTGTATCGTTTAGTATCCCACATGTGCTAATGTATCAACTATTTTGCGAATGAACCCACCATGATGTGTGTCATATCTCATCTATCCTCGTAGAATTGAGTGATCTAACTCCTCACTTACTAAGGGGAATATCACTGTTGTGCCAATCCATGATGGCACCTATGCCCCATACATCAATGGAATAACAATGTCTCCATATGATGCCTTCCCTGATGGGACATCAGTGCATTTGAATAACTCCTGACAGGGTATGTTGGCCATCCTGCAACCCCATACATGGATGATGTGCCAAGTTGTCTCCTGAAGTCGACATACTCCTCTGTCAACCCAACTCGCCATTATCATCAACAAATACTTTGACAGGAGTGTGAAAGAATGCGAGTGTTGGGTTACAAGGTCAATCATCCTGCCAATGCCTAGTAAATGATGGAGAGCCCCTCCTGGATCCCAATGCTAACTTGAGCTCCCAACACTCTGATTGTCTGAAGGCTCATACCAGACTAATCCTTAGACTATGACTATCTCCACAAGTGTAGCCCACTCCACCGGGTACCAACCCAATACCTCTTGCCATTCTATCCTAAAGGAGGGATCGAATACACAAATTCTTGTGTATGGAAGAAGCCCTCCATGTTGATGTTGTGCCATACTTGACTCACATCGCTCTATCCTGCTGACCTGATCATCTCATACCATCTGTCTAGGTAAATCTGCCTCTCTTCCCAATGCATAGAGGTAGGCTAATAGTGTTGTAGGCCCCATTAGCGTGCCTTTGAAGTGAACTGTGTTGAAGTCTCAACATATGCTCTCTTTTCTTCCCCTCATCAAACGATGACTACTCATCCTCATCTGCCATGGGCTCAACATGAGTCACTAGTTGCCCCTCCATAGGTAGCTCATCATGCATATCATCCTCATCAAGCTCATGCCCCTCTGTGTGCTCAAATCTCCTCAGGTGCCTCTCATCCGGTAGACTTGGACACACGTTAGATGATTTGGTACCCACTTGAACATCATCGATGGCTGGCCCCAGAGAAGAATGTTCATTCGTCTTAACTATCTCTATCTCTTGAGCCTTGAGAGGGTTCTCCTAGGGTGGAAGCTTATAGTCCTCATGGTGTAGATTTGAGCCATGATTCTCTTCGTGATCATGCAAGTTAATGGACACCTCATGTGTCTTCTTGCCAACCATGGCCCCTTCAACTACTTTTTCATCTTCCGCCTTGATCCACCTCATCATCCCTGCATAATTCCACTGAATTTCCACTGATTTGTGCATGTCTCTTAGTTGAAAGAACTCCCAAAAAAAGAGAGACGCCTAGATGTCATGTCCCAATGTGGAAGCTTATAGTCCTCATGGTGTAGATTTGAGCCATGATTCTCTTCGTGATCACGCAAGTTAATGGACACCTCATGTGTCTTCTTGCTAACCATGGCCCCTTCAACTACTTTTTCATCTTTCGCCTTGATCCACCTCATCATCCTTGCATAATTCCACTGAATTTCCACTGATTTGTGCATGTCTCTCAGTTGAAAGAACTCCTAAAAAAAGAGAGACGCCTAGATGTCATTTCACAATGATTGGTATGCCTTCCAATTTGTTGCCAATAACTCCGCATCAATTGTAATCATGTCTTACCATCTCGATGGATCACCCATAATTTTGAGCATAGTGGATTTGTTGTGTAACTAAGAATGGTCCTGATTCCCAATTGTGGTATGAATCAACTACTCCCATATCCATTATCATTTGTTGCATCCTAATCAACTCATTCAGGTTACTGTCCTGTTGTTTGATTTTAACCTTTCTCTAAATCCCATTATTTCTTAACTTTTTATTATGGTCCTGGAAGTCTTCTTCTTGTCATCACTTAACTTAAGGCCCACAGCTGGCCAAGATCATGCTATCATATTACTATAATATTCCTAATTGGGAAATTTACATTAAATACCAAACATACGCTAGGTTGTGGCAATCACTTTTCAAACAAGCAAGTCTTCAAGTACTTTAGTGCACAATGATTATCCCTTTTAAAGCAAATGTTTCCAAAATACTTGAAAATTTCCTTGGCACCTTTTCACAAACACTTAGTATGCAAACTCTGAAAATTCATTATTTATGAGCAAATATATGATTTTCGTCATACAATTCGTAAACAATTGGGAGAGGAATATGTGTAGCAAAGTTTAATCTTTATTTGAGAGCAATCACAAAAAGTTACAAGGCTATTGGAGGAGTACACCTGGTATAAGCTCCTTCTATTAAGAAATTGAACAAGTTGATTGCATACGCCACAATAAACTCAATCTTCTGTATAGGCTGTCTGCTACAGGATTATGGCAGAATACTCAAATCTGGTGCATGTGAACTTCTATATACGACGATGGTCTCCTTCATATCAGATTTGTTGTCCCTCTTCATTAATTTGAAACATAGGATCATTGTACATTTATCCAGTTCGGTTTTGTGCTTGGTATTTAGGAAATTTGTCCCATCTTCTTATAGAGAATTTGGCTCTCCTCCAGAACAAAGATAGAGCTTTCTCTGGCACTTGGTTCAGCCTTAATATTTTCTGCAAAATGCACAAAACAACCTTGGGTACAATGAGAAACCATACCTCAATGCTCCAACTCTTTAATCTCTACGACTCCCTAATCAATGCGGCCATGATACCTTCAAATTCTGAGCATAAATAAATCTGAAACAGGCTCCTTATTTGCACATCCTTGGATCTGAAAATGACAATCACCATATATTTAATATCAACCACTGCAAGCTCCTCAACTACTGGACACAATGACTTCAATATCAACTGATGGTCGTAGAAAATCTTCTTGGAACTTGTACTCTGAATGATAAATAGCTCAGCCCTCCTAATGCTGGTGAAAAACAATATATTCGACCCTCCTATAGGCTGATTGGACTCCTTCCCATGGCACTGTTACAACGACATTGGATCTGGAAATTGCAGTGCAAGATCTGGTGCAAATAGAGCAAGTTATTGTGCAGGATATCCTTTTAAATAAATAGAGTAGTGAAGCAACCTTTAATTTCGGCCCAACCATTGAGAATAAATCAAGCTCCTTCCTGAGATTGGATACATCACCTGCCTGGAGATGGAATGTACCTGTAAGCAAATTAAAAACGCCAATGTTGGAGCCCCCCTCCAATTAATCCAAATGCGGATATTTTCTACAATTAACACAAATGCTGATATTTTCTACCATTAACACAAATGGGAGATCTGAAGTAATCTGCCCCAACAAGCTAATTATGGCATTCGAAGTCCACAAATTAGCTTGAGTTTTACTTGAAACTCTTGAATTCACTTTAGTTCCTTTTTAGTTTATAATTTTTTTTTTCCCTATTATTTGATTGGTGTAGTAGGAGACTTTCGATGCTATTTTGAATAAAATAATAATTCGTATTATTTTTCAATAAAATATAAATTTGTTGCCATTCTCCAATAAAATAATATTTTTCTCCCATTTCTAATAAAATATTATTTGCTGCCATTCTCTATTAAAATAATAATTTATGTTTTTCTCCACAAAATAATATTTTCTCCCTTTTAATTTAATATCACCAAAAATTGGCACAATTCTTAAGTGAATTTTGCACTCACAAAATTTGGTAACATTACACAACTCCAAGTTAACCATGGACAAAACTGCACATCACCCTAAAATTGGATTGTAGAATGGGTCTCTTGGCTCAATGAATGTTGTGAACCTCACTAGATGTTCCTATTAGGCTAAATTGCCCACACTACAACACACCAATATACCCTAGGTATCATCCTCAAAAGAAGAGAAAGTGCTCAATAGTTTTCCTAGGATGTGCATTTCAATAATAATAATAAATAATACTTCAAGTTATATTTATAAAATTTTATTTTTATGAGGATATTGTGATTTGTTCCCCACGAAAAAAATTGTAATTTCATTCATGGAAAGTGAAAATTACATCCTTTAAATACACATACAAAGTGTATTAAAAAACTAGAGAAGTCCCAAAAATAAATAAAACGCTGGTATGAGAGCTCGTACATAAGCAAAACTCCTGTAACGAAGAGTCCCTTTACATTATATATATATATCCAAATATGTACTATGAGCCAAACAAAAGACCAATGAAAGACAATCCCATACATGTAGGAGAAAGCATAAGAAGTTCCAACCATAGAGAAAACTAAGGAGTAGGGAGAGATGAGGAAGAAGATGAGCAAGTGATGTTGTTGGAGGTCCTTGTATGATGTCCTTGAGAGGCGGGTGATGAAGCTTAGAAACGTGCGCATCTCTTTGTTCTATAATACTCCACAAACCTTGTTCCATATTGAAGCCTTTTTTGGATAACTTGTTTGTTGTCTAATTCCTTTCCTTGTAGATATGTTTGCATGTTAAACGAGTAAATAATGTGCATAATTTCCTCCATAATAGGGGAAAAAATGATGTTTTTGCATACTTGTGTTTTGTTTAGATAGTTTATAGTAGGCATGGATTCCCCATAGATCTAGAGATGAGAGCATTCCTTCTCTAAAACAAACAACAATATGAATTTGCAAGCTAAAAATTGAAAAAAAGGGCAGGAGATGAACAAATGCAGAGTAGTCTCTTCATTGTTTTTGCATAAAGGACAAACACTTGGTCCAATCAGAAACCTTTTGTGCAAAATATCCCAAGTTGGTACTTTTCTCACCATGAGATACCGCATGAATAATATTGCTTTTGTTGGGAAATTTGCACGCCATATCGCTTTCCACCAACAAATCTGGTCAAGGGATGTTATCTTCGCCATGATAAAAATGTAACCTAGCTTGGGAGTATAGACACCATAGGGGGAGATACACGAGATGAGCTTGTCATCTCTGTCCATTAATCGAATATGACCATCAGATAGTGCCTACAAATAGACCTGCCATGGACCTTTGTAAGCCTCTTCTTGACCGAACTCTACAGCTGTTAGCCAACCTTAGCTCCAAATTAAAGAAGCAGCAAGATTGACAACTTTTGACAACATGGTATAGCCTCCGTCTTTTAGAAGATCAAAGGGAGGAGGAGGAAGCAAGTGGTTTTGACTGCTGTCTGGCCAAGGATCTACCTCGATTCTGACCTTTTTTTCCCCTACCAATCCTCTTGGACAAACCACAACCAATAGTATCGAAGGAGTTAAGCACTAACCTCCAGAAGATTAAAATATTTTCTCTAGGATTTTCAGCCCTGCAAATCCATTCTTCAATTGAGTTGGGGGCGATATATTTATGGGTGACCACCAATGATGATAGGATGTTTATTGAAACTAATTGCCATTTGCATTTGGAAGCTAAGGCTTTTGATAATACATAAAAAAAAATTAGGCCCCAACCCCCAACATTTTTGGCATGGAAATCTTATCCCACCTGATCCACAGAAGCATGCTTGAGTCTTGCTTGTCTGCCTAGAGAAAATGAGAGCATATCCTTTTGATTATTTCCAATATGTGTTTTCGAATCCAAGCAAGAGAAGCCCAATATACTAGAATGGCTTCTAGCACTGATTTTATAAGGACTAAACATCCCACTCTAGAGATCCAACGAAAACACCAATTACTAATACACTTTTCCACCTTGGCTATAAGCTAGAGCCAATCTACTTTTCAATAACACTCGGGTTTGATAATAAACCTAAGGTACTTCAACCCTTCTTCCATTAGTTTGATAACATACATAACGAGTTGTAGAAGATGGAGAGATTCAACTTTGGTTAGATTGTGACCAAATATGGTGGATTTCTAAGAGTTTATCGTCATCTCGGTTGCTTTCCTTAAGAGAGATAAGATCAAAGTGAGAGAGCTAATTTCCAATGGTTTCCTATTGCAAAATATAAGAACTTCATCCACAAAGAGTAAGTGGGTGAGTGTCAATTCCCTCTAATGAGAAAACCATGAAAATCCCTCTTTGTTTTGCTTCTAATAAAAGGAAGCTCATACATTCAGCTACTAATAAGAGCAATAGAGGGGGGGAGAGGGGGGACATCCCTGCCTAAGCCCCCGTTGGGGGTGAAAGAAGGGGGAGTCTAAGCCATTTATGAGGACAACAAAGGATACAATTTTTATGTAGCTGATGACCCAATTTATGAAGTTAATTCCAAAGTCCACGTGGGTAAGAATTAGAAGCCTTAAATATATCTAGCTAACTCCACCAAAGGCTTTAGATAAGTCTATTTTAATGAAAAATCCCTTATGGCTTTGAGTTTTTTATGCTATGCGATCCCTCCTAAGCCACTCTGATTGCTTCATGGATTTTCCTTCCCTCTAGAAAAGAAAAATATTCTTTAGAAATGAATCTTGAGAGGATAGGCTTGAGTTTGGAGGTTATGATTTTAGTAAAAATCTTTTAAATAATATTGCATAGAGAGATGGGGCAAATGTCTAAAAAGGATTGTGGGTGATCCGATTTGGGGATGAGGGCTATGGTGGTTGAGTTAAAAGTCGGGTGACATATTTTTTCCCTTTTGGATTCCTCAATCATAACTAAGAAATCCAAACCTAGGATGTCATATTGTTCCAAAAATAATTCAATGGTCCAGCCATTGGGCTAAGGACTCTTATCCTTTTGAAAATAGTGCAATACAGATTTGAGCTCCTCTTCAAAAATTTCTTCCATGATTTCCCTACTTTCCTCTCCTCAATCATTCTAGGGAAAAGTTGAGCAACCTTGATTACTTCCACGATTAAAGCCTCCATTAGGAATTTTGCATAGGCCTAGAAAAAAATGTGTTTTCATTTGTGCTTTTTAGCAAGATATCCCTACTTTTGAGGCACCATTCTTCTTGCCTTGCTGAGAGTATTTCAATTTTTCATTTTTCCAAGTTGATGAGAATATCTTTGGAGCCCTAAGAGTTGAAGTCCTTCTCATTTGAGTTTGTGATATCCTTAATTTAATTTTCAATTGACTCCAACTCTCTATCTTTGACTTTTTTCTTATTTTTTCCCATTCTTTCACCTTTCGTTTGATGAGTTTGAGGTTTGCTATGAACAATGTTTTAAAAAACAGTCGAGCTGACTCCGACTCGTCCGAGCCAGACTGAGCCAATTCCTGGCCGAGTCGGCTCAGTGGCCGAAACAGATCGATTGGCCGGGTTGTTACTGAGTCGGTCGAGCCAATCACCGACTCGGCCGGTTTGGTCACCGACGCAAAAGCATTGCTTGTGATTTTTTTTAGGGGGGGGGGATTTGGACCCCACAACCAATTCTAATTTCACTTAAGTTTATTTTCAAGTCCATTTACCTCTCCCAGCCCTATAAAATCTACCCAACCCCTCTCATTTCCTCACAACTATCTCATTGCATTTGTGTGAGAATTTGTGAGGAGTTTGTGAAGAGTTGTGGAGTTTGTTTTTTGAGCAGTAGTGAGGAGTCTTGGGCAAGCATTAGAGCAACAGTGAGGAGATTCTTGTGCAACCATTGGAGCAGCAATGAGGAATTGGTTTTTTGGAGCAACATTGAGGAGGCCTTTGTGCCTAGAGTTATTTGTTTTTCACTTCTAAAATTTGTTTTTGTTTTTTTTTTTTTTTTTATAAATCTGGAAATTGAAAAGAGTGTTTTTTGTAAAAGAAATGAACATTGAAGCAATGCTATTTTTTTGTTTTCGTTTTCATATTTTTTTCCTTTCATTTCCAAGTCAAAAAATGGCTCCTAGAGTGAAAGATGTTGCTTGGGCATATGCTGAAATGGTTGATAATCAAATGCGTTGTAATTTTTCCATTGAAAATTAAGGAGGGTCCTCGGGGCATTCATAGGTTGAAACAACACTTGGTAGGTATTAGAGGCCAAATTACTCCATGTGAATCACCACATATTAGGGAGATTAGGAAGGAGTTGCTAAATAGATTTGAGAAGTTTCAAGAAGAAAAATCTAGGCAAAAAGAAATAGAGGTTGAAATTGGGCAGAAGAGGAGTATACAACAAATGATGGCTACCAACCCCCATTTTGATTTTGAGGGCTCTTCATCTATCCCTTGTACTAATGTGTCCAACCCCTTCCACTTGTTGCTCCCTCTTTAGAGTCCATGCAAGAAAAAATGGGTAAGGGTAAAATGAAAAATAAGGGTGATATGAATATCAGAATTTATTTCACTGTCACACCCTCCTCTCCATCAAATGCACATGGTCCTTGAGCTAGTATAATTCATATGCAACCCACTTTAGATGACCATTGGAAGAAAGAATTGAGGGAGACTGCTTGTGATTACATAGCTAGATTATGGTATGATGATGATATCCCCTTCAATCCTTCCCATTCACCATATTATGAGCCTATGTTTGATGCCATATTTGTTGCTGGAAAGGGCTTGAAAGGCCCTACTATGCATGAGTTAAGGGGGTCTCCTTTGCGAAAAGAAATTTCCTCCATTTATGAGTATTTGAAAGATTTCAAAAACTCCTGGGAAAAAGAAGGATGTACCATCATGTTAGATGGATGGATTGATCAAAGGAACAATACCATCATAAACTTTCTTATCTTTTGCCCACAGGGAACCATGTTTCTAAAATTAGTCGATGCATCTTATAGGGTGAAAGATGGACAATTTTTGTTTCAACTATTGGATGAGGTTGTTGAGGAGGTGGTGGTGGCTAATTTTGTTCAAATCATCACAGATAATGCCTCTAACTATGTTCTTGTTGGTAAACTATTAGAGGGAAAACACAATACCATCTTTTCGACCCCATGTGCTGCACATTGCATAGACCTCATGCTTGAGGATATTGGTAAATTAGATTGGGTCAAGAACACTGTAGATCATGCCAAAAGCATAAAAAAAAGTATCTACAATCATTCATGAATTTTGAGCCTCATGAGGAGACACACAAGGAGCAGGGATATTATTAGGCCTGCCATCACTAGATTTGCAACTCATTTTTTGACATTGCGATCTATGTTGTTCCAACATAGAAATTTGCAAAAGATGTTTTCCACTAATGAATGGAATGAAAGCCAACGGTCTCACAAATAGAATGGAAAAGAGTCGAAAAAGAAAGTTAATGAAGAAATATTTTGGAAAAAGGCAACAGAGATTATGAAGGTTGTTGAGCCACTGGTTAAGGTGTTGCAGTTGGTGGATGGGTAAAGATTGGCTACGGGCTTCATTTATGAAGCTATGGATCAAGAAAAGGAGAAATAAAGACAACATAAAAGGATAGAGTAGCTAAGTAAATTTGGGCAATCATTGGTGAAAGATGGAACAATGAACTCCATCGCCCTATACATGCAGCTGGGTATTTTTTGAACCCAAGGTATCATTGTAAAGCTCTAGAGGCAGGAGCTTTGGGTGGGGAGGTTAGAGATGGATTGATTGACTGCATTGATCGCATGATCCCATTGGAGAGTGATTATCTAGAGATACACCAATAGGTCACTTGTTTCAGCAAAGCCACAGGTACCTTTGGCAAGAACCTAGCAAAGATTGCAAGGGAAGCAAATGGGCCAGGTAAACAAAAATTTCAATTTTTAAATTCTTATTTTGTTAAATTGTTTATAATTTGAAAGTTGGATATAATTTGTTGAGCTAACTCATTACACTACTATGTTTTTTGTAGCACAATGGTGGGAGGCTTTTGGTAGCCATTGTCCTCAATTGCAAAAGTTTGCTATTCTTATTTTGAGTCAAACTTGTAGTGCTACTGGGTGTGAGTGCAATTGGTCTGTCTTTGAGAAGATTCACATGAAGAAGAAAAACCGTTTGGATAAAAAATGGTTAAATGATATAGTCTATGTCCAATACAACCTCTAGCTCAAACCCAGCCAATTTTTGAACAAAATACTTGATTCAAAGCCCATTGTGTTGGAAGATTTGATTCAACATTAGATTAGGTAGTGGAGAGTCATCCAGCAAAGTTTGATTCTGATGAGGATCTTGATTTGGATTTACAAACGGAGGCATCACTTGAAAAAAAAAAATCAGTTGAATGTAGATCCACCTCTACAAGCCTTAGGCCCAACCCCAAGTCCTCCAGTTGTAGGCGCTTCCTCTGCTCAGCCACGACAGAAGCGCATATCTCGTCCATCTTAGCATGCAGCTGCTACACACCCTGCTAGTGCTACCACTTCTACAATTGCAGTTGAAGATGAAGATGAGAAGGAGCCATGGGTTTCCCTATTTAACTCTGATTTAGAGTCCGAGCCAGATGATGTTGGCTCCTCTAGCAATAACTAGTAGTGTTGGTGACTAGTGATGTTTCACAATTTACTTTTGTTGTAGAGGTCATTTCTAGCCTCCTTGCTTATGTGTTTTTGTTTTGATCTCTATATCATAATTCATGTATGTATTGGACAGTGCACTGGGTGCCATTTTGATATAATGGATATATTCATGAGCCTACTTTGATCATATGTTGTCTTCTCTCTATATTCTGAAGCTTTGTGTTTTTGAAAACATGAATGAAAATCTTTAAATTATGTCTTTTTAAATAAAAATATATTATATATTTACAATGACCGAGTCGTTGAAATCAAACCGATCGAGTTGATACCGAGTCCGAGTCGAAGCCAACTCGCAGTCATTTCTGAACCGGAGTCGTAGTTTTAAAACATTGGATCTGAATAGGGTAGAAACCAAGGCATTTGAATGGGGGTCAATAGATTACCAGTCAGATGATGAGAGATATGAGATACTCATCTTAGACATGAAGAATTCAATTTGAAAGGGTTGGATGACTTCCTGGAGTGACCCTTTAAGTCCAGCAAAATTGGTAAGCGATCTGAAATACCCCTAATACCAAACCATTGCTTTATCAAGAGGAGGGATTGCAATAGGGATTCAGTGAGGAAGAAATGGTCAATTCTTTTGGTTACTTTTTCATGCCTCATTTTTCAATTCGACCTGTAGTGGTAAGTTTTATTGGTTCCACATCCACCAACTTTCTTTGGAATAATTTGCTTCTGAAGAAGTTTGTAAGGGGATCTGGTCTTGCTCGAGTACCCCATGATTCTGAGGGACTAAGTGAAAAGTTAAAGTCACCTCCAATAATGGTTGAGGAGGATCTGAAGAAGGACTTATTTAGCAAATTATCCTAAAACACTATGCAATTTTGGGAAGGCCTGTGTATGTTGATTAAAGTTGGAGAGAGATTTAAGTCTCCCAAATAAACCTCGACTCCTAAAAATGACTCCATGCTTTAGAGGTTTTTCATTTTGTTGTTCCTAGATCTCCATCCCATTGCAAGCCCCCTTGAATTCCCACATGCATCTAACACTGAGAAATTCCAACGCACTAGGAAAGATTACAGATGTTTAATGATTAAGATCACACAACCAAGAATATCATGAAGAAAAATGATGTTTGGTTTGTTAAATTCGACAATTCTCTTGAGTGCTTGGTTTTTAGAGGAGCATGCCAACCTTTGACAGTTGATAACAATTTCATTTAAGGATCCCTATAGAGGTTGGGATTGCTCTAAGGGCCCCTTTTATAGACAATTATTTTTCGACCGTGATACCAAGTTGGGATTTTTATTTTTCTTTGGATAAAAATGACTTATGACCTCGACTTGTACCTTCAATTGCAAGGTGGGGAAGCTGCCCTAAGCCCCATATCATGCCTTCTTTATTGGGGAACACCTGCTGAGAGTGAAGCTTGTAAAGGACATCATTAGAGTGTGAGATGTTGGATCGAGAAAATGCAACTAAGGACACTATCGATTCGGAATTGTTCAAGGCACTGAGGTAGTGGCATATAATTCGGTTTGGGCAAGAAGGAGGGGGGAAAGAACGAGTTGATGGAAGGGAGATGTCATCAAATAGTGAGTCCATTGGGACATTATAAGGCAAAGGAGAGAGGGAGGTGCAACCTTCAAGAGGATCAGGGGGAGAGGGAGACATGTTAGTATGGAGGGGGATCTATAGAAGGGTTGGGGGGTATCACAGGTCATGAAGGGACCCAAGTGAGGGGAAATATTTAATTTAACAAAGTCTACAGAAACCAAGAACGGGGAAGAAGTAATATGTGGAAATTAAAAGAGGGGGGGGGGATAATTGGTGATGTATATTTAGAGAGTGTTGCGCTAATAGCATGGTTCAAAGCTTCATGTCTGGCGATTGTTTCCTCTCTTGATATCTATGGTCCCGTGATGGTCTACCCTCTCACTAGAACTTTGAAATCCATTTCATCTGAGAGGATGACTTATGCACTAGAATACCCTTCTGAACAGGACCAAGGGATTTGGTCACTATCTTTTAGAATGAGAGTGTACAATTTCTGACTAGGTGCCCATTCTAGTGACATCTTCGACATCTTAAAGGAAGACCTTCATAATCAAGGACCAGAGGCCTGTATTCCTCCTAACCTATCACCATAATGCCATCTAACCCACCTCACAATTCGATATTAATGAGAATCCTTTCCATATATTTGTCTCTCAACGCTAGATAGGAATTATCATGTTCAGGTAGGTTCTCATGGAGTTCCCTGTATCACAGAAGACGAGTTTGTGCCATAGGTGTGAAAGTATATTAGGTATTCATACCCATATGGGCACCACACCAATACACTCTCGCTTCACAATGAATAAAGGGTTCCATAAGATCAATTTTGTGTCCTCGTTATGGAAGAGTAGATGAATCCAACCTTAATCCAATATTGTTCAATCAAAATGTGTTTAACTAACAACTTCACTTCTTCTTCAACCCATGATCTAAGGAAGGGAGCTCCAAATTTTGTCCCCCACACTCTCCCAACCAAATATTTTAGGGCAAGATCCTTTAACTGATGCATTGTTATGTCCACACCCAGAACCACAGGAAACCTAGATTTTGATTTTTTTTTTATGCAATGATCTTTTTTCTTCTTTTCCATAACTACCTAGCTAGGATCATGGAGGGAAACCCCTATTGAGGCTGAAACAAGTACCCCTTTAGAGGGATTTAGTCTATAGCCCTCGTTGATATGGCTGACTTCTTCCATTGAAACTGCCAAATCATTTAGAAAAATGCAGATGGAATGGATAGAAGATGTGAGAGGAGTAGGAGAGACATATAGCAACTCTAGAAGATGGAGTCCTTTGCTAGTGCTAAAACCCTCTGAGAGAGTGGGGAGTGCAGTGGGGAACATGGGTTTGATTCCAACAACCCAAGATTCAAAGAGGATGGTTGTAAGATGTGCACAAAGGGGAAAATGTCCACATTGCTCCATGGTTGACCTCCAAGACCCTAACCTGAGAAATATTTATTGTTGCAATCCCTCCATAAGTTTTCAAAACCCCATGTTGGATCCATAGTAAGAGGGTTTCCCGAAACACTAGATTGAAGGATCTCTAAACCTTGATAATCTTTCTCTTTGATTGAAACCTGATGAATATCCCAATCTACCCTAATAAGCTCCTCACAAACTATCTAATTAAGACTGAGGTTTATTCACTGAACCGATATATCTTGGGAGTCATTTTCGTTTGACTCATAGTTGAGTAGATCCTCCTTTTCTATCGACTTTAGTGACATATAATAATCCATGTAAACCATCGAACCTACCTTTGATGAGCCCTCCCACCATGACTGAAGACTAAATGTTCGAGAATGTTGGCTAAAAGTTGGGGAGGGCTGCAGAGAACCTGTTGGCAAGACCAATGACGATGGAAACAAAATAAGTGTTAGCAATGATAAACGGGAAGAGAGAAATACCTTTCACTGATAAGATGTGAGAAGAATGTGATAATGTTGTAGCGGCTACAACCACCCTCCAAAATTTTGCCCTAGCTCAGTTTTGGAGCCTCCCTACCAACTTTTCGTAGCACCTTGTCTTACTTTGTCAAGTGCACAAGATTCAGTGTTTTTCTTTCACAAAGACAGCCTATCGTTCACAGCTTGATGCATTCCCCTCACAGGCTGATCACCTGGACTTGGTCCAGCTGTAGGATGAGTAGCTACCCCAAGAAATTGCGCATTTCTGGACAACAACCAACCTTCCCTCCAGAAATTGCGCAATCCTGTCTGGCAGCCTGTTGCGCTCCAGGATTGCGCAATTCTGCCAGTCAAAACTCACAGTGAAAATTGCGTAATTTTCCCCAGCAGGGCTGCTCAGCCCAAAATTTGCGCAAATCTGGGCAGCAGTCAGCTGCTCTACCCAGAAATTGTGCAAATCTCCTAGACAACCAGCCCAACTCCCAGCCAAAAATGCGCACTTCCTTCCAGTAGTTGAGCAGTTTCATGCATGAGCAGTTGGGTTGACCAGTTCCACCCAGGACCGAGGAAACTTAACTTGCATGCATAACTTTCTTTTTCCCGGAATAATAAAAGGCATCCCATGATTCAGGGAGCTATTTTTAGCAGGTGGAGGCTACATGCAAAGTTGTTTCAGAAACTTTTCTCCAAGTGTCACTTTTTCCTAGATTCGTGGCATGCGCATCATGAGCTCAAAACTTATTTATTTGACACATCAGATCTCATTCTTTCACATTGATCTTGGAGCTCTGACATCCCACAGCACATCCAGGACTCTTCGATACATCTGGCTCAACTATTCACGGGTAAGTGGCCTCAACTTGTCTTTTTCAGCATTTCTGTCACTTTTTGTGTATTCACTTGTGCGAGTGATGTTTGTTTGATTTATTTGAACACTTTTTGTCGTTTACATGTATACTAGCTTGTCCTAGCTCTGTTTCAGTTTTTGTTGCTATCTCACTATTGTCGCATGCATGAAACTATTTTGCATGAATGGTCGCCGATTCAGCGACTCGCTTCACCCACATGCATGTTGATCTGTTTACTGAATCTTTTATTCATGTTTGCATGCACTATCATTCATGTATGCTTTCACTTAGTGTCATTGCGCATTCACTATCATATTTTCTTTCAGTTTCTTGTCGGCAAGTCGGGTTAACCTTGGCCCAGACTCTACCTTCACTGAGACAACATTGCGCAATCTAGAGAAGGAAGGCTCTTCCTTCCTCTCTAGAAATGTGCATTTCTACCTAGCACTATCCTTCAGGAATTCTTTGCGCATTTCTAAGGGACAATGATTGTTGGCCTAGAAAATTGCACAATGCAGTCCCTAAGCCTACAGTCACTCCCAGCTGGAATTGTGCATTGTGCAACCCCAACAGCCAGTAGCCAGTTTAAATTGTGCATTGCACAAATCTGGCAACCAGTCTTGCCTTCCAAATAGCCCAGACTGCCTTTTGCACAGTTCTGGTAGCCAGGCACCCAACCTCCCAGAAGAAATTGCACAATCTTGCCCATCAATTTCCCAGGTATGTGTTGTGTCATTCCCTGAATTTGCTTTGGTTTTCACTGACAGATTTCTTGCCATGCATGTTGCTTGCCTCCAAATTTTTCTAGTGTTCATCCACCTCTTAACAGTAACGGATCAATGGCCTACAAGAGAGTGGGATCACAGGACACTGATGCAAATGCAGCTGGAGCAACATTTGAGCGAGTGTCCTCTAGTCTACCAATCTATGAATATACAAAGTTGTATCTAGACAGGGACATCAAACTGAAGTGGCAAGAGGTCAATGAAACATTTACAGGCACTTTTGAGGAAGGCCTCGAAGACTATCAGGTGTACATGAACATTCACAAGTCCGACTTGTGCCGGATTGTATGCAGATACGTCGTGTTTCCATGCGCAAAAATGATACACTAGATCATCTCTCACACTGATCCCGAGACGATGACCTTGAGTAGTGTCAGTGGGACGAAGCTTGCAACCTTCTGGGCATGAGATTACGATGAGATGTATTAGATGTCTGAGCCCGTGACTGTCATGAAGACTCCATTCTGCTTACCCAACAGAAGTGTTAACTCCAGAGACATTCTTAAGAACTGTGTAAACGATTCAGCTCGATTTAGGTTGACACCCAACAAGATCTACAAGACAAATATATTGAGGAAGGCAGACCAATACTTGGTCATATTTTCTTATCAACTGTATGGCTAAGCAAGCAATGAAACCTTCCCACAGAGTTGAGTGATCGCACTGGACCAAGTGGCTATAGAAGGAAAACCATGTAATTGGTATGGCATATTGGCTCATCAGCTGAAGGAACAAGTGCCGAAGGCTCGACATACACCCGAAGGTATGCATGTAGATATTTACATGTTCGCCTACACCTTAGATGCAGTATGTCCCTGACAGGAGTTCCCGAGTTTGGAGTGGTCATGGTCACCGCCGGAGACTGCTATGAACACATATTTCAAGTTGTTGTCCGAATGTAGCTTCAGAGGAGTAATCACACGGATGCCTGATCATTTTTTCACCCTTGTGTACAAGATGATATTCAAATAGGATCCACCTTGCATATCAAAGGAAGTGATGGAGGCATTAATAGGCATTGTAGATTGGTATGCCTCACCATCCAGCACCTTCATCCAAATGTTTAGCATGGAGAAGCCTCCACATATTCTACCAAAATTTTCCTTGGACATACTTGTCATATCACATCTCAGCAAGACTGACATCTAGACTACATCGGAAGAAGAAGGCACCTTGGCCCGCTCTTCCGTTGCGGATTGGGTTATATGAGATCCAGAGTATCAAGCAAGTGGATTTTGAAGCAGAACTGATGAAGAAGTACCCATTTGACCTCCGAAGTTACAATATGTATGACCCACATTGCATTGTGAAAGATCACTGCACGAGAGTTCAATTCAACTGGATCCACAGGGAATTTCATTGGGCCAAGGAGGACCCACAGAGATATTCCTACAATTTCTCCAGACCCAATGAATAGGTTGGCTTCGATGTGGAGTGGTTAGCAAAGCAACATGAATTAGCATCACGAAGAGCACTAGCAGCAATAGTAGTAGTAGTGGCAATAGAAGAAAGCATACCAATGCGTGACAAAGGTAAGAGGAAGATTGTCGATCGCATGGAGGAGGAAAAGAGATGCAAGCTTCGAGCAAATCCACTTGTAGAGAAAGAAGTTATGGCTATAGTGGCAAAGAGGCACCGCACGATAAGTGAATCGCGCGAAGGTAGAGGGATAAGAGAAGGATGGAAGAAGCAAAGAAGGAGTTGCATGAGCTGAGGGAGCAACTCCGAAAGGAACAAGAGTTGTGCAAACAGGAGAGGGAAGCGTAGCAGCAATAGATACAACAGGGGGCGCAACATGTGCAAACAGATGAAGCAGCACCCGTACAAGTAGTTGATTCATCAAAGCAGCTGGAATCAGGTGAACAAGGTCAAACATCGCAGGGGCAAGACTTCTCTCATGAGATAGAACAAACACTTCAATAGTTGGATGCAGACATAGAGTAGCAGGAGTTGGAACAGGACACCGACCTCATGCCTCACCATGAAGAGGTCGACTCACCCGCTTCAATGCATCTAGATGATGAGAAAGTCTTGAATGACCAAGGAGGTACTGAGATCCTTGGTGATTATCCAAAAGAAGTGATGCACAACATCTCGTTTGACAAATCCCAACATAGAGTTGTGCAGAGTGTCAACTCTAGAGGATCGTATGTCTCCTACCCAAGTAGAGGAACGTGTGATCGTGAGTGATGTGCGCAAACATCCATCTACCTTGGCCAATGCAAGCAGAGTGTATGTCAAAGCCACTAGCTCAAGTGTTCACTTTCTAATAGCTGAGAATGAGCAAATGGAAAAGGAACTACAAACGACCAAGCAAGGAGGAGACTTGGTGACAATGTTCACCCAAGCTGAACTGAAGAAGGCAATACTAGATGAAGTATTGTCCCTTTACACAATTATGCAAGCATTGTACTCCAAGTTTGGTACCATGCATAAGGCAGTCATCCATCTCAATGGATGGCAGCAACGATGTGCTAGAAGAGCACGTATCTTGATGAACTTGCATGTTGTTGTTGATGACATGCAAACATGGACGATGAAGTACAAGGGAGCCCCACTTCACTTGCCTAAGATGATGAGGGCCAATGCAGTCGAGCTGAAGGCATGTATCCGGAGTTAGATCCAGAATTATGAAGAGCTCCCGCAGTTCATCATTAGCATATAGGCTTCCCATGCATGAGTATTCAAGAGTATAGATGTTGTGGTGCGCACACATGCGATCCTATCACTTGGGACTCTCACCCAGGCAAAGATAAAGAAACAGGTCCGACTAGAGCTTGACTCGTACTTCGATGAGTTGATGCGCATTGCCACCAACACAGACTTGCCCATCAGTGCAGACATCATGCACATGTAGTTGGTCCAGCCACATTGAAGACAATGATGTGTGTGCTTTCAAACGAGTTGGACAGAGGAGCCCGAGTAGTGTACCTAGATGATATGGAGGCAAGAGTCAAGTTTTGGACATATGTCATTGTGGAGCACACAGACACCATCAAGGACTACCGATCTTGGCAGTATGTTACTGTCGATCAACATGAAGATGTTGAAGAGTTGGACTTCTATGGTTTTCTAAGTCAGTGATGTCTAGCATGGCTTGCTCAAGCCATCTTGTTCACATGGGTCATGTGCATTGTAATGTTAAGTCATGTCAAGTGTAATTCAAGTGTCAACAGTTGGATGTAACAGTCATAGAGTAGGTGAAGAGTCATGACAGTAGTTGAACTATCACAAAGGGTAATGTTAAGGGTCACCCCACCGTTTGCTATAAATAGTCCCTCATAACTCATTGTATAGGCTTTTGGTCAGCCAAGCTTCCGATAAGACTATCTTGGAGAGAGCTTGGACGGTATTGTAATGCACCTTGGTTTCTCCACTGCACAAAGCTAGTACATCTCTTTGGAGGAGCAGGCAAATGTGGCTATAATGTTCCACTATTGGAGCTAGTGGTTGGACATGGATGTATTGTATGACTGGAACTTGCACTTATTTATATAATAAGAGCCAACATGTTTCATGCATATGTTGTATTGTATTACAACTATCTTGTTTACTCTAAATGGCATATGTATTTTCTTTCTTACGCATGCATGTATGGACTATTCTGTATGAGTATGTATGAATCTTTTTGAAATGTGTTGTTGGTTTAACCATCACTTTGGATTTCCAGCTAACTTTCTTTCCAACTTGTGATGTATCTTCGCTCGTGTGTTCCCTTCCCATCGTTTGTTACAGGTTGCCAAGGGGCGCACTCATCTCAACCCACTTGTGTTAGAACCTCTCATGCACCTTCCTTGACTCACTGCAGTTGTCACACCCTTGCTACCAGTAGAGTTATCTTACTTGCCTCTGTGCGAAATCGCAGTCAAGGAATTACCATACGACCCATTGTTGGGACTCCTACACCAAACAGTCTAAGGTCTAGTTGGGACTTCTTACTGAGGAGATCCCCTTGACATGTTGGCAGGTTCAACACCGTCAACAGATAGGTATGTAAGAGTTATAAAATTAAAATATATGGTCGTAATGGTTATGACTCACTAAAGACAAATTCAACTTATTATAACTCACTAAAACAAAAACATAAATTAGTTAATATGCTAACATATTGTTTTTCTTTTCAAGAATATTTGAGAGAAGTTTTTCCAACTCTCTTTGATTTTCATATTTAATGAATTATGAATCATTATAGTGCTAAAACATAAAGAATTGAAAATGTCAAGGCAACGAATCTCCTTGCTTTAAATTAGTGAATCGATGTATGTAGTAATTATTTTTTAATAAGGCCCATTAAATAATGGTGGATAGTTATTTTATATAGAATAGCCATATTTATTAAATAAGACTTACTAGGTGGTTAATACTCATTAATGAAGGGACTACAAGTAGTTGGGATATTTCTCTAGAGAATATATTTTAAAGCACGGGAAGCTATGGAATGTTTTTCAAATATTATTTTATTTGGAGCTTTTCTCAATGAATGTTCACCCACCTATAGAGGTAACTGGAAATTGTTTTTTTTCTTCTAGTTATCATAATACAAGGGTATATTTTACATATTTCATCTTATTTTTCTCAGTGTAGCTAGTTTTCTGCACTTATAACCTTTACATACCTAATTTGTGTGTGTATGTGTGTCTGTTTGTTTTGTTTGCTAGGTAATGTGAGCCCCGAGATGACTGGAATTCCTAACCTATGGTTTGGGTGGTCACGAACCAAGGGAGTCTAAGCTGTCAAAATCACCTAGGTATTGCACCAGACCTAGGCTGCACCAACCCTTAGCATGGCTAGAATTTTGCCCATGGAGTTTCAAACCGACGACCTTTACACCATAGAGTGCCTTAACAGAACAACTTGTCACTATCTATTCTACACCTTGTGGGCATACATAATTTTTTATCTAAATCTAAGAATTAAGAAACATGTGTAGTGGTGTCATAACTTTTTCCCAAGCTAGCAAGCCTCTAAATTTTAGTATTTTTTTTTAAACTAGAGATATGTTTTAATGTCTATAAATAACATAAAAAATGGTCTTCGATGGGTAAAATTATACTCCGAGAAGAATACATGTCAAAAATACAAGTTGTGTCACTTGGTTATACACACTTGTAACACCTCTATCAGTACCCCTTCGAGTAGTACGACATTAGATAGCACTTGTGTATGGAATTGTCTTCCATGTATTCTAATGTATATCAAAATATTTTTAAGCCCACCTAAAACCAACATCATATAAACTGAAGCGAACAAATTTCCTTCTATAAATTAATTACTCCAGAAGACTTGGAAGATGAAGATATCCATGAGGATACAAAGATTATATTAAAATATATGAATAATAGTGAGAATGATTTACAACGAGAACAAGAGGCTTGCTTATATATTAGGCAAGTGTCTCTTCATGAAGAGTCATGTCTCATTTAGACATGCCTCTTCAACCTAATTACTACATAACTAATAATTATTTATGTTATTATCATTTACATTATTTATATATATTTTATTCGTTACATTGCCTTCTTCCTCAAAAAGCTTTGTCCTCAAAGCTTGTCAATGAAAAAGGTTGAATCTCTTTTTCGGCTTCGAATGACCTTCTCTCTCGGAACAATAATCTTCGTCGATACAAGCTGATATGATCTTCTAAGTGACAAACAATATTGTCGCACTAAGAAGGGATCAAACCATCCCAGATTAATCTTCTGTACAATATTCTGATCACTGGAATTTTGTAATGACTTGTTAGCATAAGACTATATTGAGATTACATCACTATTATCTAGAACATCAATTTGTTGTTTTGGTTCATAATGGTTCCAATCCGTAGCGTGGTTGATTCGTCTATTCTCATTATTCAAATGTTGATGTGGGACTTTACTTTCCCTTATTGGGCATGTGGAAATTTTTAGATTTTCTTTTGGCGAAGATGTTGTTGATTTTGTTACCAAACCTTCACTTGGGGTGTTTATCACCTGAACTGCAACATCCAAGCTTGTCTTTTCTTCAATTTGCTTGTCTTCTTCCTGAGTTGTGACATTCACTGGATCGGTATCTGTTGTTTTGTCATCAACTTGAATTCCTACATTTGATGCTTCCTTCCTGATAAGTTGTTGTAACTTGTTTTCTAATGACTTCTTATCCTTCTTAATTTTCTTCTTATCCTTTAGGATACGACAAATCGAATAGAACCATAGATGGGACAACACCATATCCAATCAGAAATGAATCAAAACCAGACCTTAACATTGTTGAACCACTTGTGTAGAAAGATGAATATTATACCTGAACAACTACTCCAAGAAGATGAATGAAATCAAGATTACAACTCATCAAAGTCAACAAAATCAATAGATTCTCAAGAAAAAGCTGAATCTCCAAAAAACTCAGCAACGCCCCACCAAGAAAATAGTAAAGCGACTTTTTCAAATAAGCAACTTAGGGATACATTTACCGATCAACATCCTTTTTTCGCTCAACCATTATTAGCGAAGGGCAAAAGTTGAGATGCCTAAATTGGATGGAAATGAAAAATACAGTGTTGCATGGATAAATAAAGCAGAAGAATACTTCGAGATTTATGACATAAACGATGACGACCAAAGGCTTAGGCACACATCCATGAAAATGGAAGGAGAAGCATATAATTGGTATATATAGTGGAAGAAGATGACAATCACCATCAATTGGAGGAAATTTAAAGATGCATTCTTTAAAATATTCCAAGGTGTAAGGGAAGAAGATTTTTTTTCATCACTCATCAAATTATGACAAAAAGGAAGTGTGGATGAGTACACTCAAGAATGGGAAACCTTAGTGACATGAGTACCTAGGTTATCAGAGTCTCGTCTAGTTAAATCATACATCTTCGGACTTAAAACTCATTTACAAGTAGAACTTTACCTTCATGACATTAATACAATAGAAGTAGCAAGACGAAAAGCAAAAATTGTTGAAAAGAATTTTGAACAAATATTGTGGTCAAAACTGGAAAACGTATATTCAAGACGAAGAGTGCCCTAGTCTGTGGATTCAAATAATACAAGATATGTTCCACCACGTCATCATGAAGGTGAAAAATCTAATTTGGAAATACAAAGGATAAAAGAAGGCAAATGCAAACATTGTGGTGAGAAGTGGGACCCCAAACATAGGTGTGCTAAGGGAAAAGAACCAAATAACCTATATAATTGTGAAGCAACTAATGATTCAAACAATGAAGATTCTAACATAGAAGAAATAGAAGATGCCCCAGAATTCTCACCAGAATTAGATGACGGAAGCATTCCGCAAGTGTCACTATAAGCTATGACAGGTATATCACAACCTCAGACTTTAAAGTTGAAAGGACATATAAAGAAGAACAATGTAGTGGTTCTCATTGACTCTTGTAGCACCCACAATTTTTTAGATGCAACCGTGGCAAAGAGACTCAATATTTTTTCATTTACCTTACCAAACATGAAGGTGATGGTAGCTGATGGTAAGAAGATTTAAAAAGTAGGGAAATGCCATAAGGTCAAATTACAGATTCAAGACTTTAATTTAGAATCTCCGTTCTTCATTGTACCATTAGGTGGAGTAGATGTAGTCATAGGTATCCAATGGCTATGAACTCTAGGCACTTATGCTGCCAACCATCAAGTACAATTCATAAGATTTAAATGGGGAGGCCATAGGTACAAATTACATGGATTCCAAGCACCAAAGAATCAAACTGTATCATCATCTCAGATGATGAAGATGATTCGAAAAGGAGCACTTGCTTATGTAGTACAATGTCACCAATTAGAAACATTATCTGCAAATATGATCGATGAAGAATCACCAGAGATACAAGATCTAATTAGAAGTATGAAAAAGTATTTCAAGACATGCCTATGAAAATGCCTCCTAACAGGGAAATTGAGCATACAATAGAAGTCAAAGCGGGGTCAGACCCCGTCAACATCAAGCCATACGAATATCCACATCACCAAAAAACGGAAATTGAGAGATTAATCCAAGACCTTTTAAAGTGTGGGATCATCTCAAAAGTAAAAGTCTGTATGTTGCTCCAGTGGTATGGGTAAGGAAGAAGGATGGTTCATTCAGGCTATGCATTGATTATAGAGGATTGAAGAAAATAACAATTGAAAACAAGTTCCCAATTCCCTTTATTGACGAAATGTTGAATGAGCTACACGACACAAAATACTTCTCAAAATTGGACTTAAGGTCAGGCTACTATCAAATCAGAATCAGATTGGAAGACATACCAAAAATGACATTCTGAACACATGAAGGTCACTATGAATTTAAAGTAATGTCATTTGGGTTAACCAATGCACCAACAACGTTTCAAGCAACTATGAACAAATTATTTTGTCCACATCTTAGGAGGTTTGTATTAGTATTCTTTGACGATATCTTAATTTACTGTAAAACTTGGAAGGAGCACTTACAACATCTGGATAAAGTTCTTACACTACTAAAAGAGCATCAGTTTTATGCAAAAAAATCCAAATGCACCTTCGAAAAGGAAGAAGTAGAATAATTTGGACACGTTATATCCCATGAAGGCATAAAGGTGGACCCTAGTAAAATAAAAGCTATAAAAGAATGGACCAAACCTGTTAATGTATCCAAGCTAAGAGGATTCTTAGGTTTGATTGGATATTACCGAAGGTTTATTAAAAACTATGCACATATAACTGTGCCTCTGACAAACCTTTTAAAGAAGAATTCATTTCTATGGGATGAGGAACCAGGAAGGTGTTTTGAAAAATTAAAGGAAGTTATGTCTAATGCCCCCGTATTGGAAACACCAGATTTTTCTAAACCATTTATCATCGATTGTGATGCTTCCAGATTCGGTATAGGTGCAGTGTTAATGCAAGAAGGGCATCCAATAACTTTTGAAAGTAGGAAGCTCAATAAAAGAGAACGCCTCAAGTCCACATACAACAAAGAAATGCTCGCTATTATGCATGCATTAGCTAAGTGGAGGCAACATTTTTTGGGAAGTAAGTTCTCCATTCAAACAGACCATAATAGTCTCCAGCACCTCCTTCAACAAAAAATACTTTTCGAAGAACAACAAAAATTGATTGAAAAAATTGCCGCCTTTGACATGGAAATACTACATAAAAGGGCAAAAGGCAATGTAGTAGCAGATGCCCTATCTACGAAAGACGAAGAACAAACACTACTTGCAATCTCAGTTGTTGTTCCTGAATGTCTTAACGAGATTCGAAGTGAGTATGCCAAGGATCCAGAAATAATGGCGATAATCAATAAACTTTTCAACAACTCAAAATTTGACTGGAAGAATGATATTCTATGGTACAAGGGAAAAATCTATCTAAACGCAAATTCCAATTTTAAATTTAAGATACCCAAGGAGTCACATGATTCACCATCAGACGGACATGTAGGGTTCTTTAAGACTTACTACAATGCACATCAATCCTTCTTTTGGAAAGTAATAAGTCACGATATTCAGAAGTATGTAGCAGAGTGTGACACATGTCAAAGGAATAAAAGTGAAAATATTACAACACTTGGATTACTTCACCCTTTAAACATTCCAAATCAAAAATGGGAAGAAATTTCGATAGACTTTATCAAAGGATTACCAGTATATGAAGGCAAGGACAAGATTTTCGTAGTGGTCGACAGACTCACCAAATATGCTCACTTTATGGTAATAAAGAAATCATACTCAGTGAAGAAAATCATTGAAATATTTTGCAAAAATATATATAAGTTACATGGTTTTCCAAAAGTCATTGTGAGTGATAGAGATGCCAAATTCAAGGGTAATTTTTGGAAGGAGTTGTTCAACCACATAGGAACCTACCTAAATATTAGTTCTGCTTATCATCCTCAAAGAGATGGACAAACAGAGGTTGTCAATAAATGTGTGGAGGCCTACCTACGTTGCTACGCTACAGAAAAACAAAATAAGTGGGCTCAATGGTTGCATCTTGCTGAGTGGTGGGTATAATTCTACTTATCATACGTCAGCAAAAATGACGCCATTTCAAGCTTTGTATGGATATGAACCCCAAAAATGGAAGGATCTAGCTGTTGTCCAGACAAATCTACCTGTTGTTAAAGATCAACTAGAAGAAACCCAAAAAATTGTCCAAATACTAAAAGAAAACTTGAATAATGCAAGGAATCGTATGAAGCAACAAGCAGACCGAAACAGAACCACAATAGAGTTTGAAGTCAGAGAATGGGTGTTTTTCAAGCTCCAACCATACAAACAATTATCCTTAAAATAAAAAGGAAAAAACAAATTGGCGCCAAAGTTCTATGGACCTTATCAGATCAACAAAAAGATTAGCCAAGTTGCGTATGGTTTAATCCTTCTAGAGAAAAGTCGTGTTCACGACGTCTTCCATGTCTCCTGCCTTAAAAGGGCACTACGCGACCATCAATCAGTGCAAACAATGCTTCCATCCCTGGATGATGAGGGAAGGTCATTCTAGAACTAGAAAGTATTTTATCTACTAGAGAAAGAAAGCTTCGACATCGTACAATCAAGGAATACTTGATCAAGTGGAAGGAATTACTCGAAGAAGAAGCTTCTTGGGAGACCGAAGCGTTTTGTCAACAACATCCATTGTTACGTATGCTTTGAGGAAAAAGCATTCTTTCGAAAGGAAGGCAATGTTATGTAAAAATTAGTTAGTGTAGTTTATTAAGCAAAAGGGCACGATCACATACTTTAAACTTAGTTAGTGTAGTTTAATATTTGTCTTGTTATCTGTAGTGTCCTATCTAGGGTGCTAGATTGGTCTAAATTTATTATCAACCGAGGTGCGTATACTTAGAGACGTGTGCCTAAAATATATAAGCATAAAGGATCTATTTTAGACCTATGATTCCTAAGTACAGTGCTGAGATTAAATCTACTATTAAACTATCAATGAAAGCTTTAACTAAGCATCAAACCATATGCTATTAACAACTAAAACACAATCCATAACATGTTGTGTATCACTAGATTTAAAGGCTTCGGTCTCCTTACAGAGACACCAACATGAAACCCCTGTTCAATGTCACTCAACAGTCATGAATATTTAATGTAAGCATGCAAAGTAAAAATCATAAGCATCGTCCATATCAGTGATTTACAAGCAACCCTGGATCGAATCCTTTACAGGATGTAATTCACAATCCAGATGAAGGTTTGTTCAAGCACATGCACAGACATCTAACAACGCATTCATAAACACAACGTAAGCATCAATCAAATCTCTGAGCATATAAATCGATACCAAATACCATTCAAACGCTTGACTGTAAAATGAAATTAAAATCACAATGCAAATACAATGCAAACGTAATTAAAATGTCGATATACCATGCACGCAGGGCCCGTCCGCGTCTTTGGCACACCAAGATAGTCACACCACGATCACAGTATTAAGCAATGCACAGAGATTGTAATGCAATCTTATATTAAACCAAAAGCTCTGTTCTGAAGCGACAATGAATGTATATGTAAAACGTAACAGTCTGCAATATCCAAAAGGTAGGTAGGTAGGTAAACGAACATATATCCCGGTTCGGCCTTTTAATTACATACATTACATCCTTTGAAAAATGGATGTTTATCCATGGGCGGTTGTTGCTGCTTTTGTAAAAACGTAGAGATGTTCCTATCCTATCTTACGCATATAAAAACTAGGAAACAACTTAAAAATTGAATGGGCTGTAACTGAGTGCTGTTGCTGCCTTTGTGCCAACATGCCATAGTTGACTAGGCGTTGACCGTGCATATAGGAGGGATATTTC